>CAHIKZ030000161.1:885000-907500 GCA_903632075.3 Acanthosepion pharaonis | reverse complement strand
AAGGAAGAAGAAATGAGGGAAGAAAGAAAGAAAGAAAGAGAAAGGAGGAGGAAAAGGAAATTATATGAGAGAAAAGAAGGAAAGAAAGAAAGCAAGAATAAAAGAAAAGGAAAAAAATAAAAGTTGAAAGAAATACAAGGAAGAATGATGAAAAGAAAGAAGAAATATTAAAGAAAGAAAGAAAGAAAGAAAGAAAAAAAAGAATAAGTAAAACATAAAAAAGAAAAGGAGAAAACAATAAAAGAAAAAGTGTAAAGTGTGTGAGAAAAGAATGAATGAAAGGAAGACGCAAAATTCAAAGTAAAAACGAAAAGAAAGAAAGAAAGAAAGAAAGAAAGAAAAAAGAAAGAAAGAAGAGGAAATCTGAACAAAAGAGAAAAAAGAAAAGCAAGGAGGATTAAATGAAAATGTAGAGAGACAGAGAAGAGTATGATAGAAAGAAATAAAGATAATGAATGAGAAAATAAAAAAATACGAAAGACAGAGAATAAAGAAAGAATAAAAAATACTGAGAGAAAATATAGAAAAATATAAGAAATGAAGATAGAAAAAAGAATAAGAAAAACAGAACGAAGAGAAAATGGGAAAAAATAAAAATTGTGAACAAAGAAGAAATTAAGATACAAAATATAAATAAAAAAGAGAACAAAAAGAAAGAAAGAAAGAAAGAAAGAAAGAAAGAAAGAAAGAAAGAAAGAAGAGTGGCCGGGAAATGAATGCTGTGGGCTCCTAGTGAAAAATCCGCCCTAATCTCAGTGCGAAAAGCCCGCTGCCCGCTGCCATCACTGCAGTAGTCGCCAAGGGAGACCGTCCGTTAAGGGTGAGCACCTCGGTGAAGTGCACAGCGGGACTCAGCAGTCGACAAATGTTCCAAATATCAAAATTGTTCCACTAGAAGAACAGTTAATTGAAGGCTGTAGAATTTTCGAGAATCCACTACAGTGTGGTCCTAAGCCCAATGCAGATGTATAGTAACTATAATTCACTCAATCACTGGTGCTGTGTCGGTGATCTGCATTACCACAGATCCATCCGGGGCAAATTCAAACTATATACTCTTCGACTAGGAGAGTTTTTATCTTCAGGTTAGAAGTCTAAATTATGACATTTTCCTTTCGCTAGCTTTCTCCCTTTTGTTCATTATCATTTTCAATTCTCCTTTTCCCACTCCCCCACTTCATCTTTATCTCTTTGATTCTTCCATAGCTAACTGTCCTCTTTCTTATTTCTCCATCTTTTTCTCTTCAGTGTACCTCTCTTTCAGTCACGTTCTTCCTCTCTCTCTCCCTCGCTATTTTATTTAGACTTTCATTTTCCTAGCTGTTCTCTTTTTTTATTTATCTTTTTTCACTTCTCTGTATTTCGCTCTCAGACACATACTTCCTTTCTCACTCTCTTATTTTTATCTCTCTTTTTCTCATCCTGACTCTCTCTTCCCTCCCTAAATGTAGTTTTTTTTTACTCAGCTTCTCGTAGTTTATCTTTCATTCATTTTTTTAGTTTTCATTTTTTACAGTTGTACTTATCCTTTTTTACTGTCCTCTCTATTCGTCCAGTCAATGCTTGCTTTCTTTCTTTCTTTCTTTCTTTCTTTCTTTCTTTCTTTCTTTCTTTCTTTCTTCTTATTCTTGTTCTTGTTCTTGTTCTTGTTCTTCTTCTTCTTCTATTACCTTTCTCTTTCACCATCTTTAGTATTATATTCTCCCTAACTTTCTACTTCTCTACACCTTACCACATTGCATCCGGTCAATGGCCACTTTGTCATCTTTCATAAAATTATACGTCCCCCGCTTCTCGTAACCATTATTCTTTTCTTTCTTTCTTTCTTTCTTTCTTTCTTTCTTTCTTTCTTTCTTTCTTTCTTTAAATGGCATTGAAAGGCAAGTTGTGTATGACATACTTTCGACAGTTAACTGCCTATCTACAGAACACATTCTCATAAAACACTTTTGGTTTTTGTAACTAAAAGAAAAGTCGTAATTATTTCAACAATAAAACAAGCTCTTTATGCTTTCATTTGAAACCTAAAGTTATTTTTTTCACTTTATTTATTCTTTACGCTCTCGTTTCTGTATCATTTTTCATCCATTATTTTCTTTGTAGTAGATACCTTCTTCTTCTTCTTCTTCTTCTTCTTCTTTCTTTCTTTCTTTCTTTCTTTCTTTCTTCCTTCCTTCCTTTCGTCCTGTCTTATTTATTCTTTTTATCATTTCTTCCTTTATAAAAAATGTCCAAGAATAATTACCTAAAATGATTTGCTTCTGATAATAGATTGATGAACAGGTCATTCAACTTAAATTAAGGAAGTTTCGTGTACATTCTACAGAAGAAAGACTTTATGAAGATTTGATGCCCAATGAAAGAAGACTAAGAAAAATTCTCTTAAACTTAACAATATTTTTTTAGTCCCAAACCCGCCATTGGCAAAATGTCTAATAGATTTTAAAAGAGGATTTAATTAATATTACAGAGTTAAGTTCTCATATAATTGAAACCTCTTATACATTTAATTAATTTGCAATAAACCATGACAGAAGAGAACTGCAGAGAAAAATGACGGGTGGTACCCGGAGAAAATTAATTTTGCTGTAGGCACCTTGCAGGGACAAATTCGGCCACTGGCTGTGATGACATTTTCATTTCTATTCTGTATTGTAGAATTTCAATTTTGTTTATTGACACGGTTTGTAGATAGATAGATAGATAGATAGATAGATAGATAGATAGATAGATAGGATTCTGTGTAACGAGTTTCATCATTGAAAAGGATTTCAACAGAAACGTTTTAAATTTTAACAGAAACGTTTTAAATTTTAACAGAAACGTTTACCAACAATTATTTTTATATATAGATATGTGTATGAATTGGCTGGATTTTAAGTTTAGATCATATCGTTATTTTATTGTGCATAGTGTCACCACAAATGTATACACACGTTTCCTGTGTCTGTTTTTTAATTTTAAGTCAGAAAATCGGTATGCATCTGAATATAATTCATATTTATCTGTATCTCACTCATTTAAACCGTTATTTAACTCCTCTCTTAAAACATCAATCCCCTCCTTCACCTTTAGGCCTTCCTGTTCGTCTTTCTTCTATTACACCTCTCTCTAGAGCTCATACATTTCCCTCTCACACTTGTTTCTCACTCCCACACATAAACTCTCACTAAAATTTTGTTTTTTTTATACAAGAGTTATATTTTCCAATTTCTTTTTGAATTTGTAGGTCTGATGAATTGAATCGTAATTGCGATTCCAACGTAATTAATTATAACCATGGAATATTAGTGTTTGAGCCTTATATATATATATATATATATATATATATATATATATTTATCATGATTCCTCAATAGATCGATGGATAGTTACATACAAAATGTCCTATTTTCTTTCTACGTTTTCATAAAGTTCTCAAACATTTATACGAAAACATAATTTACCCAAATTAGGCTTAAAATAACTAGTATAAAATCATCAAACGGGTACAATAATTTGAATATCTGGGAGATATTTTAACAGACGACTGAAAGTACGACACACATATCTAGATGAGTATTGTGTTAGCAAAAAGTGGCTTCCAAAAAGTAAGCAAAGTATTAAGAAACAGGAAAATTTCGTTAAAAACAAAGAAAATAATGCTGAAAATGTTACGTAATATCAATCCTCCTTTATGGCAGTGAATGCTGGGAAATCTTCTCATAAATGAAGAAGAGACTTGAAACAGGAATGTAGTTCTACAGAAGGATACTGAGAATGACATGAACTCAACATTTGAGCAACGAGGGTGTTTTAAACAAACAGAAACAAAAAAATTTATGATTAACATCGAGAAGAGACAGTTGAAAGTTCTTTGCACATAATGAGGGAAGGGGACTTGGAAAATTTAACATTCGCAGGACAAATTGAAGGCAAGAAAGAGAGAGGAAAACATCGCACAACATATCTAGAAAACTTGAGTAAATGGATGGCAGGTCAGAGTTGAGGAATAATAAGGAAAAAACAAAATTTTTTAAGAGCTACAAAGGGCGGAAAATTGTATGGTCGCCGACATGCTGAAGAGACACGGTGCCTAAATGAATTTAAATGTATTTAGCATAATTTTATATTGTTAATTCTCTGCAATATTTTAAGATTAAAAATATAAAAAGTAGAAATTTAACCTAATTTGCTGTCTAAGTATTCTTGGAAAATTGTTATATTGGAGGAAATATGTTAAATAATTTAATGGGGATTAAACCATGGAAAAACAAATGAATATTTACTTTATTCGGACTATTTTCCTCATTTTGTTGCCATATTTATCACAACGTTTTGGCCGATGTACCCTCCGTCCTTCTTCAGGTGGTTAGAAAAATCAGGCATGGCTGACCACATATAGAAAGAAAAGGGAGATAACCGCCCTCTCTCAGATCAGGCTGAAGTCATCGACAAAGAACATCATTGAAAAATTCGTAAAGGTAATGAATCAGCACATATGCTAGGCCACAAAAATCTCCTGAGCCGGTCAATTATAGAAATGAATACAATATGGAGTGCTGGAGACAATCAATAACAAGCAATATGAGATCCGGTAAAAAAAAAAAAATAAATAAACATGCAGTGATAACAGGAAAAAATTGCTATATGAGCACTAGTAAAAAAAAAACAAAAAAAACCCTTGCTGAAGACATTAAGTATATAAGTTCCAGATATCCATACACAGATGTCCTCAAGGACACATGACACAGTGGATAAAGACGTTTGTTCGATGACAGGACCCAAACAGTTGTGAGTTCAATACCTTGTTTAGGCAGTGGAGAACTTGGATAGGTGAATTAACAGGATCGATTACATTACTAGATTTTGTCGCGAAACTCGAGATACATGACAGTAAAACCAGCACAGATATGGCAGAAATATTCATACGCGGACGAATGGTAAGTTTATAAATGAGCGTGTAGTTAAATCCAGCATGTCATACCCTGTCAAAAGCATTCGAGATTTCTAAAGCCACATCTTAAGCCTCACCGTTCTTATCTAAAGCCTGACATACAAATTCAGTAATAACCGTTAATACATTGGTGGTTGACCAAGAGAAATGAACGCCATAGATTTTATCTTAAAGAGGCTCGTGTGAATTGAAATATGCTTAACTAATTCAGCTTTAATTAGAGAATCTAACGCATCACCAATAAAAGGTAAAAGACGATAATTCGAGATGACCTTTGGTCACTCGGGAAATGAAATCACGTATTCAATCACCAAATGTTGAAAAACGCTAAGAATTTTAGTTCCAAACCAATATATTATTTATACTTTGTCTAATGTTCTTATCTATACGTGGTATAATTGTTTATGGACATGGAATAGAAATGTGCTGGCACAAGCACTATGAATATCTAACATGCATTATGCTTACTGTTGTTATAATGTTATTATCAATACAATAATTATTATAAAAATTAATGATAAATAGTGCAGCAGTATAAGCTCATCATGAATTTGATTTGGTTTATTTTGTTTTACGGCATATCAATCTCTATGGGAATTTTAATACCGGCAAGATTTTTAGGATAGGTTCGTATGAAGAAAATATATATTCTTTGTAAGAAATCAGTTTGTAGATCAGTTTTAATTGACGTATTTTTGTAAAGACGCTTTTTCGCGAAAAATCTATTTCTGGTAATAATTTTTCTTTCAAAAATTTATTTCTGGTAATATTTTTTTCTTTCAAAAATCTATTTCTGGTAATATTTTTTTCTTTCAAAAATCTTTTTCATTTTAATATTTTTTTCTTTCAAAAATCTATTTCTGGTAATATTTTTTTCTTTCAAAAATCTTTTTCATTTTAATATTTTTTTCTTTCAAAAATCTATTTCTGGTAATATATTTTTTCTTTCAAAAATGTACTGCTGGTAATATTTTTTCAAAGATGTATTGCTGGTAAATTTTTTCAATAATGTATTACTGGTATTTTTTTATTTCAAAATTATATTGCTGATAATATTTTTTTTCTGAAAAATCTATTGCTGTAATATTTTTTTCTCAAAAATTTATTGCTGGTACTAATTATTTTATTTTTTTATTTTTGCTGAAATTTTTTACTATAAAAATCTATTTTCATACTTTCATACTGTTTATATACCAGTTTGGTGGTTAAATATTTGCCCATGGCTAGGTTCCTAACTGGTACTACCACCACATTAGTACATCATAAAGACTGTATAAATTACTTAGATAAGAGTTCGCATTACGTTCATTGGTTTTCTATTCTATATTTTGATTCTGAAACAAGATGGAATAAAAAAGTACTTCGTTTGATATATGAATTTTTTTTAAAAAAAAGTTATTTAAAGAAATCTAGCTATTTCATTACATTACATGATAGTTACTTATAAACGTTTAAATTAAGAAAAACAAAAAACGTCGGAGTACTGGCCTTCATTCCTTCCATTTGAAAATCTTTTTCTTCCTGATTTTCATTTTCTAACAATAACAGCGCATTTTCAACGTATTTTCTATTAACAAAATGCAAAACGCATTTGTTACGTGTCTAATTTTCACTTTCATGCATGAATTATTTTTTTTGCTGAATTTATATTTACAATTCCGTGAAGGATATATACCTTTTAGAAATAGAAGAACATATGCAAAATATGGCAATTAAAGTTTCTTCTACGTGGGAAGCCCAAACGAACCTTTCCTATCCTCAAAGCACGCTTGTGAAATTAATATATTCCATAAAATAAGTAAGTATTAGATTTCCACATATTTAGAATTGATATTATATTCACTATATGTGTTCACATGATAAATGTACTGTGTAAATTTTGGTTTCTGCTTACAATGTGCCCATACGTTTTACTTGTTTTCTTTGGTAATATGTAATAATTCAAATCAAACGCATATTAATGTAACTAATTCGTATGCATCAACCACAAAAAAACAAAAAAAAAAAAAAAAATTAAAAATCTAAGCAAAAAGCCAAAGATTATTTGTTAGAATGTTTAATAGAATAATGCTTCTCTGTTTTGACGTGCATATTTTTTGTACTTGAACAAAGCGAATTGTTTTCTATATTGGTTCACATAGCGCCAGCATTTTACATGACAGCAGAAACCTATGCGGGTCATACAAATGCTATTTATAGAAAGACAACCGTCATTCTTTTATAAACAAGTACATTTATCTGAATAGTATCCCACTTTTACGTTCTGAAGTGGAACTGTTTTCTGGCAATCTTAATTATTTTTCTTTCCTTTTTTGAAGGGAGTGGGACACTTTAATGAGTCCAGTGTAGTTCATTTGCGCATCACAAACCGGGCCAGGACACAGATTTTATACTGAACATAGGTACGAAAAAAATGAGTCTTTCACCAGTCATCATTATATATCTTAATCGTAAATATCGAGCCTATATATATATATATATATATATATATATATATATATATATATATATATATATATATAATAAATGACAATAGGAAAACTGGCAATTGCTGACGCGTTTCGTCCAATGTGGACTTTATCAAACAAAATACGAAAATGAAAAAAGTACACATTGGACGAAACGCGTCCGCAATTACCAGTTTTCCTATTGTCATTTTTATTCATAAATATTGTCATATATATATATATATATATATATATATATATATATATATATATGTGTGTGTGTGTGTGTTACAAGTTACTATGATTTAGGTTTTTATTTAATTTTTTTGTGTTCGAACAAGTGTTTTCTTTTCTGGACACAGAGTGTCGAGAAACTGTCCAAATGTTCTATAATGCCGAGCGCTTTCGGCTATCCAAGTGGGTCTTATTAGTATAAATTGTTAAAACGAATCCCGAAAAGAGCTCAGTTTATTATTTGTTATTGCAAAGCAAATAATACACAATAAAATCCAAAATCACCACATATGGGGTACAAGCTTATTTCAACAGACGAAATTCGTTAGTATAATTCAACCTCGGTATAGTTCGTGTCGGAATAAGAAATTTGACTGTGATAGCTAAAAAACTAAGCCAGAATTTATCCATTTAAGTATTTCAATCAGACGAAAGGCATGAGAGAGTGGCTACTGGAGGGTGGAAGTTATTATTCTTAAAGGAAAAAGCTTTTATCAAATTAAACCCAGATATTAACTAATAGCATTAAATATATATATATATATATATATATATATATATATATATATATATATATATATATGAAAGAAAATATAGTCTTAAGATGTGCTATATTTATGGGATAAAGTGCTCAATATCAGAGATAGAGCGCGTGTAAATATAAAAGTGAACATAGAAGTCAACACTTAGAGCCTCTAAGTGTTGACTTCTATATTCACTTTTATATTTATAAATTATCGTTTTAACGTATGCTATATTTAGGTGGTAAACTTTTCAATATCAGTGATAAAGCGTATATAAATATGGAAGAGGACATTGAAGTCAACACCCTGAGGTGTGAGTCAGTTTCATTCTAAACGCACTAGTCAATTGCGTTTAGCACGATATAAACTGTAGCCTCTGCTTGTTGACGTCAATGTCCACTTTCATATATATATATATATATATATATATATATATATATATATATATATATATGTATGTATGTATGTGTGTGTGTGTGAATTCTAAAACGAGTATGCACAAATTGCCAACTTTCTTATTTCTAATGGTGTCCGTTTCTTCATTACTTAGAATACGCTGACCCCACCCACATACAGACAAAGAGGAATAGACTCCGCCAAAAGAGGCCACTTTCCTTCTGGGTACTTACTGATACGGGTATAAACCAGAGTTATGCCTGCTTTGTGATTTTACTGCATACCGGATGTATGCCAAACTTAGTGAATCTTGGGTAAAACTAGACCGGGATCTAACTTTTTTACTCTCATATAAAACCGTACGAATGTCTACATTTTTTTTTTACTGTTTTGAAAACCCTGACATATTTACCTTTTTACTCTAATATAGAAACCGAAACTTTCTCTTTCTTTTTTCTTGATTCATTGTGATTTTTGTTAGATTTGTTTCAAATTGAAGCCACACCGCAAATCAATATGATTACTCATTTTTAGCATGACGTCTAGTTCCCAGCATTCCCTGCACCTGTCGTTCTTTAACAGCCAGACAGTCAACTCGTTGGGGATAATCCAACAATGCTGAAAAACTTCTATTCCAAATTAAATATAGATACGTTATTAAATTATTTCTTTCCCTGTGTCGTGTCATTTCAGGACGTAGGCGATCATGGCTCTCGACCTCCCTCTATCGCTTGCAGCTCTCAACAAGCTCCTCCTCGCCTCTGCCACCTTCCCCAGACCACGTTCTCTCTGCAACATAGAAGAAAAAGAGTGAATGCAATGAAACGAGTTTGAATGAGAAAAATAGAGATTTTGAAGACGATTCATATTGGAACCTCCAATGTCTCCCAAAATTTTATTTACATTAATATATGTGAACGTTTCAATTGCTTGTGCCTATGTAGCTGTAAGAAAAATGACATTTTTCCGTTTAATTTGTGTTTACATCCTTCTGCTACACTCACCCACTTGCTTAAGGCTACAATATATTAAAGATATTAAATTGTATTCCAAATTATAACTTCAACGAAATTACAATGTAAAACACACCGCCTCTAGTAATTATCCAAAAATATACATGAACAAAAGCTGAGTATCTGTCATATATTCAAGTTTGAAAGCAGAATAACATATTTTTATTAATTCCTTGCTCCCCAGAAATTTAATTTTCGGCGTCAAATGACCCATAAGGTGTTGATATGCCGTTAAGCAAACAAATGAATCAATGAACCATTTCATTGTTTCTAATAACATTTCCTGTTTCTTAATACATTGTTTAAAATTAGTAAGGCATCTCATGATAATCCAATGTGCCTTTGATCAAATTTAGGATATTAGCTAAATTTGATCAAAGGCACATTGGATTAGCAAACCAAACCTAAATTAATATCTATTTACGCGTCACGATATCAACTAAATTTAACATACTTCTGTACAATGTCAGGTTATGTAGGGAGATCGTGTTACATTAATTTTCCACGTGGAGATAAGCTATTTTATTAAAAAAAAAAAAAACAGAAACGAAACAGAAAAAAGGGTAAAAAAATAAAACTAAAATGTGAATTTATGTAGTGTCTAACACCCTTCTCTGGTTCCAGCAGAAAAACATCAACTATTTCCGCCACAAAGCAGGTGACAACAGTTAATTCCTCATGTAAATGACATTACAGTATATGATTAGAATTAAGGTCAGTGGTTTTATTTACATTAATATATGTGAACGTTTCAATTGCTTGTGCCTATGTAGCTGTAAGAAAAATGACATTTTTCCCGTTAATTTGTGCTTAAATCCTTCCGCTACACTCACTTATCTTGCAAGGTTTGCGTTTCTTACGATCTGTTTTCATTTTGCAGTAGGAACTCACTTTAAAATTTAATTTTCTCTTGATGTTTCTCTTTTATTCACTCTCATTTTCTCTCGCTCAATATTCGTCTAGCACGATATCTCTCATTCCAAATCCCTGCAAAATGATATCTACCTCCAATGAAACAAAAAAAAAAATGTTCCTCTTCGAACATGACGCTATTTGTACACAGTTTTCCTTGTATCGTTATGTAAGTAAAAAGAATCACATAACACTTCTATAAATATAAAAAACAAATATACTATATTCGTTGGATTTACTGTTTTTTCTATATAATTTGTATCGACGGTTACAGAAATCTGTTTTAAACAATTAACGTTAACACTCGTAAGGTTGTCATAAATACCTTACATTGTAGTAGTAGTGGTAGTAGTAGTAGTAGTAGAAGAAGAAGAAGAAGTAGAAGAAGAAGAAGTAGAAGAAGAAGAAGAAGAAATGTTATAGGAACGAGAAAACAAAATGAAGAGACCCTTAGACTGAAATAAAAGTATGAAGAGTCAGTTTCATTGTTGAAAGAATTATGTCTTTTTTTTCAATATCAAACACGTGAAGTATTTTATGATGACATATACTGAAGGTAGACGATTAACTCTCGAAATGTCGTCATAAAAGACATAAAGCAAAAGAAGAAGAAAAGACGATACAGAAACGAAGGAAGAGAAGGATATAACTTTAGTGACTTTGAAATAAAAGTATAAACTGACTGTTTCATTGTTGAAATACTTAAGTATTTTATGAGGATATGTACTGAAAGTGGACGATTAACTCTCGAAAGGTTTTCATTCAAGATATAAAGAAGAAGAAGAAATAGACAAAGAAGAAACCCGAACGCAATGAATGAAAGAAGCTGGAGAAAGAAAATATTTTAAAATGAAATTATAAAAAGCCTGCCTGTCATTTTTGAAAGCTTTGCGTTTTTTTTTTTATTATTGGTGTCAGACGCCGGTGTTCTAATTTGCTTGTAAGATAAAAGTTAAAAAGATAAAAATAACTATTTTACAATTCGTGCCAGTTCTTCCTAAGATGACGGATTCAAATTCTAATGCCAGTTTAACTATGTTCTGTTCCGTATTAAGTTAAATGCATTTTATCTTAAGAAGAATGAAACGACTCAAAGACAAAATGAGGAGAAAAAAAATGGAGAACCAGAAATTAAATTTTAAAGGAAAAAATCGAAAACAAAAAATAAATAAAAAATAAAATAAAACACAGCCGTGAACAAAAATGGAAGAAAGACAAAAAAAAAATGAAAGAAAGAAAAGTGCATAAATAAGAGAAAACAATGGGCATTCACCTAACATGGCCGATTTTAAATGTGAATTAATTTTAACATGGCCGATTTTAAATGTGAATTAATTTTAAGCGTCTAATGATCTATTTCTTTCAAATTCAACAACTTAAGTCTTTGGCAATTTCAACCTTGGAAAGATTCACAATCAAACAACGTGTTAAAATTATCGAAGCCTATTACGAAAATGGATGTTCAAACAGAAATGCATTTCGCACACTTCGCGATTGTTTTGGTCAACCTAATCGACCAACCGAGAGTGCAATTGGAAACGATGTGACGTTGTTGTGGAGAGGTTCAATTCCTGCGCGCGATGACGAATAGAGGGGTCTGGATTTTCGATCACATTCTCATGCAATTCAGCAATGATTTCAGCTGAACGGCGTAAACGAGCACGCAATGGTGTTTTCACATCTGCCACCGACCCAGTTTGTTTGAATTTACAAACAATTTTTCCAACCGCACTCTTGAAAGTTTAACACGTTTTTTGATTGTAAATCAGTCCTTGGTTGAAATTGCCAAAGACTTAAGTTGTTAAATCTAAAAGAAAAAGAAAAAATCATTAGACACTTAAAATTAATTCATATTTAAAATCGCTCCAAGTTATTGGAACACCCTTTATAAATCGAAAGGAACTTTGAATGAATAAAAAAAAGAAAGAAGGAAGCGTGTAGAAATTTGTGAGGGGTGCAAAAAAGAATAGAGAGACATAAAAAGGACTGCAACATGGAAGCAAAAGAGAGAATGTAATGAAGTGAGAATGAATGAGAAAAATAGAGCTTTTGAAAACAATTCATATTGGAACCTCCAATATCTCCCAAAAATGCATAGATAGGAATTCTCTCAAAATTCGCAGTCTCCACTCTTTTACTGAATCAAACATTTCTATCCTGTAAATGTTACAAAAAAGAAAGAATTGTCGGCGACTAATGGGAAATTAAGAAAAATAGTTGGTTGGGATCAAGAAACGGAGAGAAGGTGTGTGGCAGATCCTCACGCATTGGAAGAGGCAATGATAAAGAGTTTTTTTTGTAAATGAGCAGAAAGTGAATATTAGAAGTTCATTGACAACTTATCTTGCATGGCACAAGATATGAGATTTACTTGTCAGGGAGGAGGAAACATTTTAGCTAAGCAAGAGTATGTGGAGTAGAAGGTGGCACTAGGCGTATGAGGCTTATGATGATAGAAGTCGCTCAATGAACAATATCATTAAAAGAAGAAAATAGGAATTATTTAAGACATTTTTTTTTATGTTCATACGTTCCTCTTATTTTCGGACCTTGTCCATTTCATAATGTGTAAAATATAAATTGTAATACATTTTTAATTTTTATCCTTTTTAGTTAAAATGAGAGGAAAACAACGAAAAAGGTGGAAAATGATTCGGAATGAGTTGAGCATTTTTGCATTCTTACGTATGAGTGCTTTAAGGAAAAAACCTCGTATCCTCACTGAACGCAGAAGAGAGACATTCGATCCCCAGGCGACTCTCTTCCTTTACTACTGAAGACATGCAAGTTATTATGTGACGTCGCTCTGTTACATGAATACGATTCCAATGCTTTGTGTTCAAATTCTTTGAAACAAATGTTGCTTTGACCTGTGCTGCCGTGTGGCACCATTTACGAGGCAGAAAAGGAAAAGAAAGAAAAGAAGGCAGAAAGAAAGGCGAGACGAATCGTGGGTGATCAGCAGAACACACACACGGCTAAGAGACAATGAATATATTGATAAGTAACAAATGGCGAAAGGGTGTCATTACAATGACAGGGAAATTCTGAGTAAAAAGAAAGGGAAAGAAAGAAAGAATCAGATGTGTTTTGATAACGGCTGTGTTATCTAGGAGTACGTAAACAAACTTCTGGTCGACTGGCCAAAGAAAAATTCAAGTGGAAATGTTATTTCGATAAGTGACGAAAAACAGGGACTTTGAATAGATATGGAAATATTATTCGCGACACACACGAAGTAACTACACTGAGCGATTTTCTTGCCGCAGAACATCTTTATGCCTGCGATAATAAAATTATGTTATCAAGAAATGTTCGCCAAAGAAAAGTCCAATTGAAAACGTTAATTTTGATAATTGACAAAACACAGGTTTAACTACAGGGCTTTGGGTAGATATGGAAAAATTAATCGCGACACACACGAAGTAACTACACTGACCGATTTTCTTGCCGCAGAACATCTTTGGCCTACGATAATAAAATTGTTATCAGAAATATGTACCGAAAGAAAATGAATGGGGACCCAGAAGTGTTTTTTCTTCTTTCTTCGAAGCGACAGACTGACTGAAACTTTGAGATGTTTTCTTTTTTTGGCCGTGTTAAGGAGACCACCCATTCTGATAATTGGCGATAAAATACCTGACAAAGACCACGTGTAGAACAAGAGTTGTCATATTGTCCCGTTGCGGCTAGGGAAATGATAACGGCGATTAAGGGAAGAAAAAGGAAAGAGAAGAGATAATTTTTTAGTTAAGCAAGATATTTTTTTTCTTCCTGAAACAAAGCCGCGGATTCGTCCACGCCCGACTAAGACATCATTGGTCATGTGGTGATCACGTGACGCACGAAGGAGGCTGTCGACGCCTCATTCAGAGTATAGGTATGAGAGGCTGCTACGAAGAAATGTGGAGGGCAGTTCACGCCCTCTGAAGTATGGTGAGAAGGTGGGAGTGAGAAAAGGTTCCCAAAATGGAAAAAGAGTGGAAAATCCCTAACCAGAAATAAAAGAGGTGGATATGTATTTAGAATTATCGAGGAACCCCCCGACGCCGACAGACCCACCCCGGTTTTGGTCGGCGTCCATAAAAGAAAGGCCCCATACGAGCAGAAATCAGTTCGGGCTCCGAGTTTCCAGAGTTGAGTTCCAGCAGTTCCAGTGAGTTCAGCTGACCAAGATTCACGCAAATTCCGGACTCCTCTTCAACCCAAGAACAATTATTTTGAAGAGCGACTTAGATCCAGACCATCGAAATAAGTTTTTTTCGACTTTCGTCCAAAGACACACCGAAACACCAATTTCTTAGAGAGCAAACAACTTGAAGCGTTAAAACTTGCCCTAATGGAAAACGACGTGTCACAATCCACATAACGGGTCTGAGATAGATGCAGTCCTATGTATCGAACAACTAGACATAAAGTTTGTTACCTTTTTGATACTTTGAACTTTTTTGAGTTTTCATTTTATTTTCTTTTATGCATATTTGTGTGGTATCACCCCGTTGAACTCAGTTTGCATTACGGCCCCCGACTACTGATTGATCTCGTCGGCCTAAGATCAATTCACAACGTGGGTAGGCAGACTGGAGATCAATGCAGTTACCTTTGGTAACCAGGCGTTGGAAGCGAGTTGGGGAACGACGAGGCTGATATCAAATCTAACCAGATTCCCATCCGAATCACCAAAAGGTTAGAACGTCACATTTGGGTGCCGCGACCGATACCAAGACAGTTGGTCGTCACAGGACGAGACAACACGACTGACGCGACAGGCGGACGTCACGTTTGGAGCAGCGACACCCGAACGGAAATAGCGAGGAGCGAACAGCTGGCGCCGCGGCGAGGACGTCTGGTGGTGCTGCTGTTGGGGACGTCACAACTGGTGCCGTGGTAGATCAGGATAGAACGTCACAGTTGGCGCTGCGACCAGGGGACGCCGTCACACCGCATCATCGTGTCTTATTCCGACTCCATTCAAACCGTTTTAGTTGAACAGAGAACATTGACGTCTCTCTGTCATGAAGTATTCTTATGCCGCACTGGGCACCTCGAAGTGATATGATGGTTAGCATTCTTATCTTGCTAGAACAATTACGGCTGAGTAGTGAGTTCGATCCCCTCTGGGTGACCCATACTTTCGGCCACATCTAAGTTACACTTAAAAATCATTATTCTTCTACTGCACTCTTTGACTGCAATGAGCTTTAACCACACGCTTTTCTGATTAAAGCTCAGACACAAATACTGTACTGCCGTGAATTTTTTCACGTCGCAAGATGTCCGAAGCTACTGAAAAATTCATCAGTGCATCTACGATCGTATAGCAGGCAGATACACTATTTACATTATTCGGACTATTGTCTCCATCTTTGCAGCCATGTGTCCTTGAATTTCTGGGTATTTTAAACCTAATAAACCATGTGTTCTATGAATTTCTGGGTATTATAAACATAATATCTTCAGCAACTGTTTTTTTTTATACCAGTGCTCATATTGCAATTTTTGCTGTTATCATTGCATGTTTCTATCTTTTTTTTACCAGTGCTCATATTGCAATTTTTGTTGTAATTTATCGCTTTTCTCTGGCACTTCTTAATAACCAGTAACAAGGAGTGCCAGAGAAAAGCGATAAAAGACACATAGCACAGTGGATAAAGGCGTTAGTTAGATCCAGTGACAGGGGCCACAGTGTGTGAGTTCAATACCTGGTTAAGGAGGTGGAGAAATTTGAGAGGAGAATTAACAGGAGATAATGACATCCATTAGATATGGCACGAGGAACTAGAACAGTCTAACCCAGTGTGCGAAATAAAGGGTTCAGTTCGACATTCCAACCACGTGAAGAAGGTCGGAGCGTAAAACGGCCGAAACTTTGTGATTAACATCGCGACAAAGATGAGGACAATAGTACGAATAATGTAAATAATGTACATAATACCTCATCCCTGAAATATAGACAGATACTAAAGGGCCGAAACGTTGCGAGGAATATGGCGAGAAAGATGAGGACAATAGTCCGAATAATGTAAATAGTGTACATAATACCCCATCTCAGAAATGTAGACAGATACTAGCAAGTACATATTCTACATAGATATAATTTTTTTTTAAATGTTCAAAAGATCTAGCATTCGGACTTTACGTTTCGGAGATGCACCTCTCGTCAAGATCACATAAAATTTTATTTAACGATGCTTTTAATTTGGAATATTTTAGCTGTGTTTCAAAACACAGCTAAAATGTAGAAGAGATAATTTTATTTGAATTTAGTATCTGGCTCTAACAAGTGTTATATTGGACTGTGTAGTAACAAGAATCCTCAAGGCCCGATGAACAAATATTATTTTAGCGTTCCCCATTTTTTATCATATAACCCAAGGCAAGTAGTAGAGCCACTAAAACACAAGGTGTTACTGAGGGTGAAGGAATAAGAAAAAAATAAATATTAGTATGGCTGCAGAACAATAGAAGAGTAATCAAGAGGATAGTAGATAAAAATTGACATTGCATATAATTTTTTTAAGATCAAAATTGGCTGAGAAGCAAGAAGTCGGTAGACAGTTTTACAAGCGAGAAGTGTGTGAGAAGAAACTGTTAGCATAGAACTTAAGTTTATATCTATCTATTTCAAATGTAAAATTATAAGATATTGTCACCAATATAGTATTGTGCATAAATCCATAAAGTCTACGTACCATAGCTAAGAATTCAACCGAACAATTACAATGTAAATATTTATAGAAAAAGCAGAGGGAACTTATATCAGGACGGTTAGAAAGTGACTGAAGCAGAGTCGCCAGATAAGGATATAATTATATTGTTTATTTTTCTTTATTGCTTTATCATGAATCTCTAGATATGCAGCAGGATCAAATGTCACCGGACTATTCAAGACATGGACAAATGGTAGACTTATAAATATGTAAATAGATTCAAGAGAGAAAAATTGTCTGGCACGACATTTCTGAATTGATTTGATTAATTATTTTGTGATGCATTCACTACTTAATCAAAAATCTTAAAGGAATAAAACTCAATAAATTACCGTTTTTAACTTTTTCCCAGTTTCATACATTGTGTTCCAATTAGTCTTCTTTTATGTGCCACGAGCAGCATAACCCGGCGTTGCCCGTGCTTGATTCAAAAATTGTACGACTCATACAGCAATCGCTATCACTTGACTTAAAATATTTTTGCCCTTCCTTGCCTTTAAAGGAGTGCCCTTTGTCCTGCTGATGTTGCTATATGCCTTACTTCTTGCCTATCTCACACTTAGAATTTTTTCTAAGCTCTATACTAAACATTAAATCTATTACGAAAAAAAAATAAACAAAATGAACACAATACGATCAGCTTTAAAAAAAGGACTCATAACTGGAAAAACCGAATGAAAAAAGAATGTTAAGAATAAATACTTTTTCACACCCAACCCAGTTCTGCGGAATCAGAATCAACGTTGAGTTTAAACAAGCGAATGAGCCAATTGGAGTAAAGTGACATGCAGATTTAAATTTTCCCACTTGTAACGAATGCAGCTATCGATTTTTTTGCATGCTAGTTAACATTCGTGTCAGTCACGAGGGCCAATAGAATCTTCATGCCTATTCGTGGCAGCCAGCTAGAGGCTCTCACTCTGGCCAGTAGAAAATGGCCGCAAACTACATAAAAACTGCCATAGTAGTATGAAGAAATCGATTATTTTCACTATCGATAGGAGTTGGGAAATGCAAAGTCGGTCTTGGGCTTCCCGCTAACTTGGAGCATGTGCATGTAAATTTTGGTGCAAATCCGTCGAAAATTGCGTGCATTCACACACACACACACACACACACACACACACACACACACACACACACACCCTGCCTTTTATAGATAGGGATGATCCTTCAAGATTTAGGCGAACATGGCCATCAACCTCCTCCTGTTCCTTTTACTTCTTAATAAATATTATCTTTTTGTTACTTCCCCCAGATCCTATCCACTTGCTCAAGCTCATTAAGTATGCAACGCGTAACTTTCCCCTGTCCCTTTTATCCTCTATCTGTTCTGTGAATATCAGATTTTCCAAGCCCTCATTTCTCGTTACGTGTCCCCGAAATTTCAGCTGCCTCTTCCTGATGTTAAGTATAAGTTTCCTCTTTGTTTCCATCCTTCCCAAAACCTCGTCGCTTCTCGTATGTTCGGTCAATGGTATCCTTAGCATCTTTCTGTAGAACCACATTTATGTTGCTTCGGGTCTCTTCTTCATCTTTGAGGATATTGTCCAGCATTCGCTGCCATATAAGAGGACAGATATTACATAGCATTTCAGTATTCTTTTCTTTGTTACCAATGAATCTTTCCTGTCTCTTAATACTCTGCTTAGCTTTTGGAATGCATATTTGGTTATCCCAATACCTCTTCGGTTCTCAGTATCCCACTTTCCATCCTCTGGTGTAACACTTACCAGGTATTTAAATTTCTGAACCTGCTTGATTATAGTAGTGTCCCCGACCTGTAAATTGCATTTTGGGCTGAGCTTTTTGCTGATGACCATGCATTCTGTCCTGTAGTTTATACTAAGTCCCTTACTGCACTCCGCCAAATTCTGAACAGTGTACAAATTGTACTCCTTTCATTGTCTTAAAAACGCGTTTTATTCTATGTTTCTATTATTCCTGTTTTCTGCATATTATTGGTAATCTATAACGTTTTGTTTTTTTTGTTTTTTTTACTTCCTGTTTGTTTGACTATTTTAGCCGAATGAGTGCTGGGTTAATAAAAAAATATAAATATAGCCTTTGATATGAATATGTATACGCATTACATATCCTTGGATGTTTGTTACGGACAACACCAATCACTGATCATTTTGCAACCTTTGTCATATTTTTACAACATGCATTTCTATTGGTTCTCCTTGTTTGCTGAGATTGGCTGTTACACTTACAACGTTTCGGTTCTTGTACTCTCCTGTCTTCTTCAGTTGTCCGTTGTTGTATTCTGTAACTTTCTAGGAATACTTTCACGAAAATATATATTCATACCTCAAATAAATTAAACTCATCCAAAATTCGAGGTTTAAGTATATTTGATATTAGTCAAAACTCACTAGTCTTGTATGGCTTTGTGAAACATTTTCCGTTTTGTCCATTCAAGCAAACTCTGTGATAGTTTAGGCCTACTTCACATAGGGATTGAACTTAAAATTTCTAATAAATCAGATATATATTCGAAATTGAGAACTTAAGAGCTTTCACATCAAGCAAGGCAATAAAGTCACTAAGACGCAATAGTTTACTGATTGTGAGAATATGAGAAAAAACACTATTAATGAGAGAGAACAATGAAAGAGCAATAGTTAAGAAAACAGAAAATATCGGTTGATGTTTCATTTAAATTTTTGATGATCAACATTGACTGGAACGTAAGAAGACAGAGAAATGTTTCACAGTCGAGAAGTGTGAAAGAAGAAACTGTTGATATAGAACTTACGGTTACATCTAGACATTTCAACTATAAAATGATGAGAGATTGCTATCACTCGAGTACTGTGCTTAAATTCGTAAACTCATCAGAACAATTACCATGAACATATTTACAGAAAATGTACAGGAAACCTACTTTAGGATGGTGGGAAATAAATGAAGCCGAGATGCCAGGTTAGCCTCAGTAACATTGCTGAGTCTCCTTTTTTAATCTATCAAGACTTTCTAAATACATAGCAAAACCACCGGACCAGATGTGGCATCAATATCCAATGCATGAACGAATAGCAGACTTATCAATGAGTAAGATTAGATTCTGACGAGTGAAATATTATCGCACGACACAGTGAAACAAATTTCCTATCAGTAGACCTAGCATTTGATTTAAGATAATCATTTCAAATCAGCAGAAATTACTATGCCGTTAAGGTTAAATAGTCACTCTCGTGGAGGTTAGCATCAGCAACACTGATCGAAGGCAAAATGATTAATTTGCAAGATAAGCACCCCCCACTGTTATTGAAAATGTACCATGTTGTGAAATTGCTTGGTTATTTCGAATATGACATTAAAACATTGCACTCGATTAGCGTTTAGAAGTTATAGACAATGTAAGTTCGTCTCCTTTCTTGTCGAGTTCACAGAACGTCCGCCATTACTGGCTTTGCTACATACGTTTGACTCGAGGAGTCATGCGGTGCAGAAGCTTCACTTGTCTTGATTACTACGCAATGCGCGAAGTTTGATATGAATGCCCCCAAAAAATAAAATAAAAATCCGACAATTAAAATAAAATAAAATAAAAATTACCTGCCTGAAAAGCAACAAAAGTTTTTTTTTCCTTCTTCTCAAGGATGTATTTTATGTGTTGTGAAAGTTTCTTGAATTTAAAGCTTCATAAATTACATTTTAGGGTGAGATTCTGTTACATTAGCTATAAACAGATTTATTAAGGTCAGTAAAGAAAAAAAAAATACTATTCATTTAAAACTTCATTTTAAAAAATAGGCGCATTTAAAAATAACATCCATGAAAATCGCGCAGTAATCAAGACCAGTAAGATACAAAAAGCTGTAAAAAGGCTGTTAACTAAATAAGCTTCCACGCATTACTAGTAGAGGAAACTACATAAACATTGATAGTAATGGACGGACAACGCGAAATAGATCGAACTTACATTGACGATAAATCGAAAACGAGGCAATTTCACACTAGAATGGGGATTTTGGTAATTATGCTGCCAATTAACTGGCAAAAAAAGTTTCTTGCAGATGATTAAAAGAGAGTATATTCGTTTTGTTAGCGTTTAAATTACCAAGCCCTTTTTTGACCCAAGTTATGTCTGCAAGTATTACTATATCTTTTATTAGCATTAAAATATTATAGTTTCATCTTATCGAGCGCACATAATTGAATGAAAACACAGGAAAGAATATTTTAAATGTGGGTACCACTGAGAAACCAACAAAGTATTAAGAAACAGGAACATTTCTTTAGAAACAAAGAAAGAATGCTGAATACTTATGCAATATCGGTCCTACTGTATGGCAGTAAATGCTGCTTACATATGAAGCGGAAATTTGATGCAACGGTGAAGTGTTTTTAAAGAAGGATGTTGAGAATACCATGTGAGTAACAAAGAAGTGTTAAGGATAATGAGGACGAAATGAATAGTGACAGTCAGAAAGGGGAAGCTGGAAATTCTAGGACATAATGAAGAAAGAGGGCTTAGAGAATTTGAAACAGACACAATATAGCGTAAGAGAGACAGAGAAAGCAAGGAATAACTTATATAAAGAGCTTAAATGAATGACAAAACACGGAATAAGAGGTATAGCGAAAGATAAAGGTTAAAGTGCTAGCAAGGATAAGACGTTATGGCCATGGTCGCCTATGTCATGAAGAAACGGTGAATAGATGAAGAAGTGTGTGTTGGCGACAAACCTTTGGCGTTTATACTTAAATTATAAATTAAGAATCATCCAGAGAGATAAAGAGAGAAAGGGAGAGAGAGAGGGGGGGGGGGGAAGGGAGAAGGAGAGAAACACAAAAACAAAAAAAAACAGCAAACTACGAATGCAAACAAAGTACAATCGAGTCCCAAAGCTCTGTGGAGTCTGTCTTAAGTAAATACGTTTCTTAAACGTCCGCTGTGTACACACCCTGAAGGAACTGCGTAATAACTTAATTACACAGTGTGTGTTTCGCGTAGATTACCATTTTTTTCAAAAAGCCACACACCCGACACATGCTTGCTCGCACGCGTACACCTATACGCAAGGATTGTAAAAAATTATCAGCAGAAAATTAACGCAAAACACAACAAAACACTAACAGAATGAACGATGCCATTTATACAATCGATAATGTGATATGATTGTATGGAATTTTTAGAGAAGGAAATCACTTTTAAACAAAATATCTAAGGGTAAGCGTTATTTTGCAATTTAAATAGAACACACACATGCACACACGAAAGCACACACACCAAATAGTGAAACCAATATCAGTAGTGTGTTTATTATTAGTATCAGACATACAATTTCTGTACGGGCATGTAAATTGATACATTGA
>CAHIKZ030000161.1:812500-880000 GCA_903632075.3 Acanthosepion pharaonis | reverse complement strand
TATTATGTAGTGCGAGGAAAAGAGAGGAAAAGAAACGAAAAAAAAAACAAATTGAAAAAAAGCAAATAAACGAAACTGGAAGGAGTAGAAATAAAAATAAATGAAGAAGATAGGTAAATTGATTAGTTTTAACAAAAGATCAACTGCGTAGAGGTAAATATACTGTGTAGAAAGAAAGAAACAAACAAAAAAAAAAAAAGAAAGAAATAATTTAGGGAACAAAGAAAGGAAAGGAAAAAAAGAATATGGAAAAGAGTAAAATTATGAGGACGATATTGTTTATCTTTGAATGTCATCTTGTTTCGGCTTTTCCTATTTCGCAACTATATGGCCACCGATTTTATTGGATGATTAACAGGAAAAAAAGAATGTTAAAATGCAAAAAAAGTGTTAATAAGCGAAATAAAAGAGAGAAAGAAAGATAGAAGGAAAAAGAGGCAAAGAGAGAAATAAAAATATGCAACAAAAATAAAAGCAGAAAAGAAAGAAAGAAAGAAAGAAAGAAAGAAAGAAAGAAAGAAAGAAAGAAAAACGAGGCAAAGAGGGAAATAAAAATATGAAACAAAAAGAAACAAAGAAAGAAAAAAGAAAGAAAGAAAGAAAACCAAGCAAACAAAAAGAAAAATATGAAACAAAAAGAAAAGTATGAAACAAAAATAAAGGAAGCGGGAAAGAAAGAAAGAAAGAAAGAAAGAAAGAAAGAAAGAGGGAAATAAAAATATGAAACAAAATGAAACAAAGAAAGAAAAAAAAGAAAGAAAGAAAAAAAAGAAAGAAAGAAAGAAAACAAAGCAAACAAAAAGAAAAATATGAAACAAAAATAAAATTATGAAACAAAAATAAAGGAAGCGGGAAAGAAAGAAAGAAAGAAAGAAAGAAAGAAAGAAAGAAAGAAAGAAAGGATATGGAAAAGAGTAAAACTGTAATTAAAAAATTAAAGGTATAAACAGAGAGAAAGAATGAAAAGAGGAAAGAAAGAAAAATAAAGAAATATAATGAAATTAAGAAATTAGGGGAAATGAGAGAAGAAAAAAAAGTAAGAAATAAAGAAAGAAAGAATGAAAAGAGGAAAGAAAGAAAATAAAGAAAAATAATAAAATTAAGAAATTAGGGGAAATGAGAGAAAAAAAAAAGGAATAAAGGATAAAATAAGGGAACCAGAAAAAAATGAATTAACAAAAGAAAGAAATAATACGGATAAAAGTAAAACAGTAAAATATATAAATTAGGGGAAAAAAAGAGAGAGAAAGAAAGAAAGAAATTAGGAAAGAAAAAAAAAGAGAGAAAAAGAAGGAAATTAACAAATTAGGCGAGAAGAAAGAAAGAAAAGAAAAGAAAAGAAATGAAGACGATAAAAGAAAGAATAAAATAAGAAAGCCAGAAAGAAACATTAATCAACGAAAGAAAGAAAAAAAAGAAACAAACAAAAAACACACAAAGGAAATACATTAGTAAGAAGAAAGACATCAAAGTGTTAAGAAAAAAAGAATAAGGTATAAAAAAGGAAAGAAGAAAAATCAGGTAGAAAGAAAGAAATTAGTGGTACAAAAGAAAAACAAGCAAAAAGCAAGAAACACACAAACCAATGTTTTGTTTTGTTTTTTTAATTATTTTGTATAATTTTTAAATAATTTCATTTCTTTTATGAACAGCGACAATTAACAATATATGTGTGTGAAGAGGTTGAAGGGGTTGAAAAATGGGGGGAAACGAATGCATTAAAAAAGGTCGCTTTGTCATAATTACAGGGAAGCAGATAGACAGGCTTTTAACAATCCGATAGAAGACTTTGAAATACCGGTTGGCGAGAGGTGGGCGATTTTCAAAAATGAAAGATATGTCGACGCTAGAAAACAACTTTTGGAGATGAAGAAAAAAAAATAAAGAAAGAAACTTCAAAAAAATATATAACGAAAAAAAAAATGATAGTTCATTTTTTTTTTCAAATCAGTAATAAGAATATATTAATAGTATAAGCTGAGGAAGAAAGAGAATGAAAAAGGGAAGTAATATTAACAAATTTTGGAGATGGAGAAGAGAAAGAAAGAAAAGTAAAGAAAGAAAGAAAGAAAGAAGTAAAGAATGAAAGAAAGAAACTTTAAAAAATATGTAACGAAAACAAAATAATGGAATTTTTTTTTCAAATTAGTAAGAAAGAATATAGTAATGATATAAATTGAGGAAGAAAAAGAATGAAAAAAGGGAAGTAATTTTAAAAGGTAGAAAAAAAAACGGAAATAAAGACAGTATAAAAAGAAAGTAGAAAGGATAAAATCTAAAGAAAAATTGGATATAAGCGCAAAATATTGTAAATAGAATTGAATAAAGAAAAATAATGAAAAATCAATATAGAAATAGCAATAAAACATAGACAGAATATGAAAAGAATGGAGAAAACAAAAGGAAAAAGGAAGGAAAAACAATGGGAAAAAGAAAGGAGAAAAGAAAAGAAATAAGAAAATAAGAAAATTATTCTAAAGTGATAACTCCCATTTTATTTTGTAAGCGAACCTGTTCAAATGTGAATGTTATGCGCCTTTTTAAAATCATTTTTCATCACTCAAGGCAATAAAGCCACTAAGATGCAAGGGGTTGGTTTACTGAGTGTGAGAAAATATCAGAAATGGAAAACATTTTTAAGGAGAGGGAACAATAAAATAACAGAAATTACAAATACAGAAGATAATGACTGACATTTTATTTAAATTTCTGAAGTACAAAATTAACTAAAAAGGAAGAAAGATCGAGGGAAGAAACTGTTAGCAGTAAACTGACAGTTCCATAGAGCCATTTCAACTGTAAAATGATCAGATCTTGTTAATCTAGTACAGCACTTAAATTCATAAAGTCCAGTTAGCAAATAGGAAAGTAATATTTATTTTGAAAATACAAATATGTGTCACAGTCCAAATGAGAAAGGCTGGTTTTCAATCTTAAACTTAGTTAGCCACAATTACTGAACCAAACATGCCACAGTATTCTTATCGTCAAAAGAAAACATTCTTACTTAACATTCTTATTACAGCCGGATATGTCATTTTCGTTTCTGTTCGT
Organism: Acanthosepion pharaonis; assembly: GCA_903632075.3. Taxonomy (NCBI): domain Eukaryota; kingdom Metazoa; phylum Mollusca; class Cephalopoda; order Sepiida; family Sepiidae; genus Acanthosepion; species Acanthosepion pharaonis. Next base: position 876,946 of record CAHIKZ030000161.1, on the reverse strand, counting down.
TTTCATTTTGTTGAGCTTGGAGAGTAAATATACATTTATACTGTTCAAAGTAGAGTTCAATAGTGTTAGAAAACATCGGAAAATTCCAGTAAGATATCTTTAATCATTTCTAAGATACAACGGTTCAAACATTAATCTAACAAATAGACAATTTTGCTGTTACACTCGGTATATAATGCCATCGACAAAACAGCATTTTAATTCAATGACGTCTTTGAAGAGGACGAAACGCGTTACAATGAATTGTTTACTGATTGTCATTCAGTTGCCTAACTGAAGGTAATGTGTCACATCAATGAGGACATCATTGCGAGAGATATAGCTTATTTGAGATGAAAAGACAATATTGTTTTTTGCGCTTTTTTTATTTTTCATGATCTGATACCTTGCCAATGGACTTAATTCAATTGTGGAATATTAATCCCAGTTGTCGAGCCTTATATAGTGAAAATGTCAGATTAAAATTCGGCTAAGCACTACGTATTATGCTGCCGACTTATTGATATGCAATCATATCAAATATACATTTATGTTTTTGTTATTTTTTTAAGCGTTTCAACCCTTGCAAGGCGGGAAGCCACTAGCACGCAAGGGGTTGCAAAGAGTTGGAGCGAGAGCAAAGAAGAATGATAGAGGAAAGAGAAGGATAGGGGATAGATCAAGGCATCTGGAGACGTCGATCTAAATCGATCTAGATCGATTTGAATAGTTGGAGATTATAGCTATCGGGGAAACAGGAAAAAGGGAGAGAGTTCTACAGGTGAGAATTGCGAGACCTGAAGCTATTGGAGTAGAAGAAATGTCTACATTTAACAGTTTCGACAGTGAAAGGGTGAGAGCGAGATGCCAGCCTAGTTGAACGCTTAAATTCATGATCTGGGAACCAGCGAAAGCAGCTCATCGGAGCAGTTACCATGAAAGTATTTGTCAAAAAAGACAGAGGGAGGCGACGTCACGTCTGTGAGAGAGAGACTCCAGACGAGATACCAGACCAGGGCCAATTACATTGCATATCGGTTTCTGGATTTTATCAAGGACCTTAAGACAAACAGCCAGGGCTCCAGACCATATATGGCAGCAATACTCCATGCAAGGGCGAATAGATGATTTGTAGATTTGAAGGATCGACTCCGGCGAGAAAAATTTCCTTGCTGTCGACAAAACTAGTGACTCAATGTATTTGTTCCAGCTCAGGTCAGCAGTCAATGTGAGTTCAAGCAGTCGCAAAGAGGCGCTCTCGTGGAGTTGAGCATCAGGCATTTTAATGATATTATTTGGTGTAGGGATTATTCTCCGTGGTGAGTAATAGAGAGCAGTTTTGTTTTTGAGGCATTAAAGTTAACGTTAACCAGTATCTGAATTCTAGCGTTCCCAAAGTCACAGTATTTAGTCAAGAAATATAGACTAGCACGCTGAAAACATTCAGTTCTTGATAATAACTGAGGCGAAAGTACTAGTGAGAAAAACCGAACTTTTTTCCAATTGTATCTCAAATTTCGATTGCGATGGTTAATATGTGACTCAAAAAAAGTAAGAGTACAATAGAAATAGATAGACCTGATCTGTTGAATTCAAACCTTCTTGAAGGTACACACAAACACACACATACATACACACATACGTACACCCACATACACGCAAACATATATACAAGTTTCGGTAAAAATGACTGACACGGTACTGCGATAAACCTTTTTAGTTATTTTTTTCTTGTGTTCGTACAAGTGTTTGCTTTTCAGGTCACAAAGCGTGTAAAAACGGTCCAAAACTTCAGATGAATCATGCTAGTAGAAAATACTCATCCACACGTAAAAAAAGGATATAAATAATGTAAACGTTAATAATAAAAATGAAAACGCTAACACTCAATACCATTAACTACGAACATGGCTAAAATGTACTGTTTAGAAAATAAAACATTCCTATAGCAGCAGACACAGAAATAATTAACCCACGGATACTATAATAAAAAAAGGAATAATTAAATATAGATCGTCCTTAATGATGGCTAAAAAATAGCACTCGAATATGCAGAACCTTTGTGCACTTTTTACAAACTTTTTGTTCATAAAAACATTAGTACGAACACAAAAAAGTTAAATAATAAGCTTAATCGAAGTACCTAGTTAGTATATGTATAAACGAGGAGTGCTGCCAAATTGAAACAGTATAATATATATATATATATATATATATATATATATATATATATATATATATATATGTGTGTGTGTGTGTGTATATAAGTGCTCAATATTAAAATGAGCCCATACAAATAAAAATAATGAGCATATGAATCAACATTGTATAGTGAACGAAATTTTTAGTAAAATTTCTATTCGATGTTCAGGCTTAAAGAGCGACTGAATCGTGAACTTTGAAACTAAAAGTTCTAATGCAGTGCTCATTTCCATATCCATAGCCTCTCTCCATACGTGCTTGTTGGTGCGCGCGCGCGCACACACACACACACACACACACACACACATATATATATATATATATTATCATTATTATCATATCATAGCTGATATTTGTAATTGTTCAGTTAATCTTTGAAACTCTCTATAAGTAAAGTAAAGATAATCCTTAAAAATCTATTTTTGGTTCCAATTTATTTCATCAATATATTTAAATATTCATCTGTTCAGACCGAAGGTTTATTTAGAAAGGAAATCGATCTGTCCAGATAAAAGGAAAAGTGAGAGGAAAAAAGAAAGAAAAAGGAAATTATTTTATAATAAATATATCAATAATATAAAATATAATTATATTGTTCTGATATTTACATTGAGAGACTCTTTGATCAATGTCCTCCTTAGAATTATGTCATACCAATTAACCAACTGAATTATATATATATATATATATATATATATATAATATATATATTTTAGTAGAATATATATATATATATATTTTAGCTGGTCTGCAACCTTAAACCGGGATTTTAAAATTTAATTTAAAATGCTTGAAGTATGCCCCAAATAAATTAAGGTAAAAAATATTATCCATTTTTAGTGAACAACACATGGTTTTTTAGCAGGTCATTTATTTTAAGGTCATGGTTGAAATAAGAAATAAATGAAACATGAGCACTATTTTGAATGAAAAACCTATATACCTAACATTATTTTTTATAAAAAAGAACCCATATACATATATATATATATATATATATATATATATATATATATATATATATAGAAAATATACATAAAATAATAGAGAACATATTGTCTATATATATTTAATGAAAACATGTTTGAAAAAATGCTGCCTTACACCAATTAAATATATATATATATATATATATATATATATATATAAATAGAGAGAGAGAGAGAGACAGACAGACAGACAGTTTAACTGAGATAAGTATCTATATACATCGTCGAAGGAATTTAAGAAACTTTTATTAGAAATATGTGTTTATATATATCTATAATTCTATATATATATCTATATTTCTATATATATATATATATATATATAAAACATATATATATATATATATATATATATATATATATATATATATGTATGTATGTATGTAAAGATGTATGTATGTTGTATGTAAATGCGAAAAAATTCAGTACTTTTCAAGACTTTTGACAACACCATACGCATAGACAATCACATACAGCTTTGTAGAAAGACAAAGGACGGATTACGCAACCACACACGCGGAATCATTCTTGTACACGCTTTTCAAACAACTTATTTCAATCGTCACATGCGTAAACCAAGTGGGCGTATGCTTTTATAGAACAAGACTCACCTCAGGCTAAAAGTGTTGTTAAGCACGCCTTACCGACGAAGAATACAAAATATACACATAAGATGAAATACGACTTCAACAAGAAATAAATAAAACAAATAAATAATATAAATAAATTATTATAATTGCAAACCCGTCGTTTAAAAAATAAATACACTCCACATGACGGACCTTCAGGTAAGGAAGTTCCTGCAAGTAGCAATACAAAGTCGGGCAGCATTCAACGCCTGTTGGCCTGAAAGAAAATGAAACAACTTTTATTTAATTACGACTAAAAGAATTTACGTGAGTTTCCAGAAACCTGAGTTCACTTAATTTATATTTAAATATAAGTTAAGCTGCAACCCGCACATTTAATGGAATTTTTAATAAAACAAAGACTGGCCATTCAATAATTGATGTTCTAAATACATATTCACTGAAAATTCTATGACAGGTCGGTTGGCTGATTTTGTTTAGCGTCATATAAACTACGATGGATTATTTAATGCCGAAATCTAAATAATTTGAACATAATTTTATGTTTTTTTTTTTTGTTTTTTTTTGTTTTTTTTTAAGCGTTTCACCCCCAAGCAAGGCGGGAAGTCACTAGGACGCAAGGAGTTACAGAAGATTTGGAGCAAGATTCTGATTCTAGGAGTGATAGAGGAAAGGATGAGGAGAAGGATAGTGGATAGATCAAGGCAACTGGAGATGTCGATTGAGATTACATTTGAATTGTTTGAGATTATAGCTCTCAGGGAAACTTGTCTACTTCCCGACCCGTTCTGTGGATTGTGGCACGACGCTTTTACTAGGCAACTTTAAGGCTTCAAGTTGTCTGCTCTCTAACAAATTTGTGTTTCGGTGTGTCTTTGGACGAAAGTCGAAAAAACTTATTTCTGTGGTCTGATTCTAAGTCGCTCTTCAAACTACTTGTTCTTGGTTGAAGAAGAGTCCAGAAGTGTGCGTGAATCTTGGTCAGCTATCTTGACGCGGTTTCAACACTGGGCGCTCATCTCTGCTTGTCGTCCAAGGTTCAAAACTTCTCCGCTAGGGTCCGCGGCTCAATCTGACTTCTTCTCTCCGGCTTGGGTCGAACAAACTGAACTCATCTCTGCCGTCGGGGCGCGAACTTCTTGGGCACTCATCTCTGCCGTCGAGGCGCGAACTCTGGGCACTCATCATCTCTGCCGTCGAGGCGCGAACTTTGGGCACTCATCTCTGCCGTCGAGGCGCGAACTAACTTCTGTCGGTTGGGGTCTCGCTTTTTATTGACGCAGTCAAAACTGGGGTGGGTCTGTCGGCGCCAGGGTTCTTCGATAATTCTAAATACGTATCCACCCTTCTTATTTCTGGTTAGGATTTTTCATTCTTTTCCATTTTCGGTAACTCACTCACTCTCACCCCCACCCCTTATTGTGCCTCTGAGGGGCGTGTCACTGCTTCCCGCTTCTTCGTATCAGCTTCTCACACTCACACTTCTGACAGGGCGTCGACCGATTCTCCTCGTGCGTCACGTGACCGCTTTCTCGGCCAATGATCGGGTATCTTTCCTCCTCCTTCGTGTCATATGATCTTATTTAGCCAATGACGTCTTTAGTCGGGCGTGGACAATCCGTGGCTTTGTTTTGGGAAAGAAATACCTTGCTTAAAAAAACAAAAATATTAATTTAAATCGCCCTTATCATGAGCGACTGAGATAACACTTTCGGCTTTTTAACACGTGGTATTTGTCAAGCAGTTTATCGCTAATTGATATGATCTAAGAAAGGAATTTCTCCTAGACTCGTTGGCGTTTCTGAACGGAATAAAAAACATTTCAATTTCCTCCGCTCGAAGGTCTGATAATAAAAATCTTTATTATCGCAAAAAATTTTGCCACCTTTGTGTGGGCTTTTTTCTAATTCTGAAGACTGTCTATGTTTTTTTATTAATGGTTTGTCTTCATATCCTTAGATACACTTCCCCACCCACTTAGACCTTTACTATCATTCCAATAACACACTTCCATTTTTCGCGGATCCGTGGAAATCGGTCAGATGCTTGACCAGAACATTTTTCGACACCTGTTATCTGTCAGCCGTGCGTGTGTGTGCTCGCCTATGACCTGTTTTCGTATTATTTTTTCTTTCTTTTTTCTTAGTTTTCTCTTTCTTTCTTCCAGATCGCTTGAATGTAAAGAAAGAATTATTCTTAAAACCCAAAATATTTTTCGGCCTTAAATAATTATTAAATGGTTGATAAACCGTAAAAACCAAATCATATATCTATGAATATTTCTCTCAGCTCGTCAGGTATGCATGGTGTCACAATTGCTTGTGATTTTGTAGTGCCAGTTTGAAGAAAGGCGAGTACGTTCTAAGAAAAGTTGTAAAATAAAAAATTTAAAACATTTTTAAAAAAAAAAGTGGTGATGTTACCTAAAATTAACCAGCCGAACTCGCAAGTGTCTAATAACTTGCAACTAAATAAGAATCCTCTAATATTATTGCAATTTTCCAGGATTCTTATTTTACTGCAAGTTATAATTAATTAGGCACTAGAGAGCTGGGTTGGCTAATTTTACGCAACGTCAACACTTTTTGCGATTTTTATTAATAAAATCATCTTTCTTTATCATCATACTGAGATTTATTACAATTTGGAGAGATTAGTTAAATATTTCTCGCTTATGTTTAATTCTCTAAGGATTTGCTTTATTTAGGCGATAAGGACACCTGGCGCCGGTGCAAGGGTCACGTGCCACCCTACCAATCTGTGATACCGGCGCCCCTCACTGTTACATCTCATTTTTCATCGTGTAGTGTAATAAACGTTTCGGATGTTGTACGCTCCGGCCTTCTTCATATGGTTGGTATGTTGAGCTGAACCCTTTATTTCGCTCGCTGGGGTAGACTGTTCTAGTTCCACATGCCATGTTTTAATGGATGTCAGCAATAAGTTATCTCCTGTTAGTTTCCCTCTTAAGGCAGTGGAGAACTTTCAGAGGGAAATTAACAGGAGATAACTGATAACTAACATCCATTAAAAATGGTACGTGGAACGAAAACAGTCTACCCCAATGAGCGAAACAAAGGTTTCAGTTCGACATTCCAACCATCTGAAGAAGGCATGACCTTACAACGACCGAAACGTTGTAATAAATATGGCGACAAAGATGAGGACAATAGTCAGAATAATGTAAATAATGTACATAATACCTCATCTCAGAAATATAGACAGATAGTGCAATAAGATACAAATTTTATTGTAACCTAATTATGTACAATAATGGATCATATGCAATATAGATAAACAAAAAGAAATATTGAAAATAAATCACGACCACATTAGGATCGTAGTCGTGGTGTTTCTTGGTCAAGTTAGCCTAACATAACACAACCCGCTCCAGAATAGTTTTAATTCAGAATTTCCCTTCTCCTGAACCGTTTTACCCATAACTGGGGGGTTGAAAAAAGAGGATCCATATCAGGTATGAATGTAATGGATCCGACTGGACTTTCATCTCAGCTCTCTGATTCCTCAATCCGAATTGCTATTCATTATTCTTGTGTATATCCTAGAAACTAAATACAATGTATCTATATACAAATTAGAGATATGGCATGTTAGAACATTCTATTTAAATAATTGAACAATGTTTTGCGGCAATTTTAACATCAATTTGTTGAAAACTTTAAGTTGAATAAATTAACACATTCGACATCATAGATAAAAAAAAACAAACAAACAAAAAAACACCCAAAAAAAACATTGCATTTTTATGGTGTGTTTCGAAACTTACCATACGCAAAACACATTCATGTATATGGACGAAAAAATAAAGACACCCCCCGCCCACACCAAAGTGACGTCAAAATCCTAGAAAATTGTTCATGGTTTAATAGTCAGATGCGCTTAGTTTTATTTTTAACGTCAATAAATATAGGTAGGACAATCCAAATGTTGATAAGATAGTGAGTGTTATGAATAATGAAGAGTTGTCTCCCCTTGTTTTGTTACTTTCCTCTTTGAGAAAGCTATTTCTGTTTACTGGAGTTATAAAAGGACATTTTATGCAAACCGTGTATTCTCAGTTGAATAAAGATTCCTTAAAGCCTAGACCTGCGTACTTTTGTCATTATAGTGAAGGGCCCAATTTAGGCTCGCCCTGTCTGGGATATCTGAGGATTGTACGCGCCGGTCCTGCCTGGGTCGATTATATTTACGTCTATATACAAGTACTTGGTTCAGTCAAGGTACATATTGATAATTTATGAGTTTAATAGTGGGTGTTTATATTTGAATCTATAAGTATTTGTTTTGTGTGTATGTTTGTAATTATATATCTTTTTGAGACTATAAGCATATTTTATGCTTCAGGAATAAGTAAATATAGTTCGTTTTTATTTGTGTCAAATGGTTCGTAAATAGGTAATTTTAATTAATTATATTTGAGTGTGACGTCGCCGTTCTGTCCTTAGACGGCCAACTGACTTGGTATTGGTCGCGGCACCAAATGTGACGTTCTAACCCTTTGCTAATTCGGATTGGAATCTGGTTAGATTCGGTATCAGCCTTGTCGTTCCCAGCTGTCGTTTTTTTTTCTTTCTTTTCTTCTTCCCGACAACAAACCCTTACGACTCTTATCTTAACCGAACGCCGTTTGGAATTCATCAACGAGACCTTTGCCAAACAAGCACTGAAAGCTGGTCAATGATCTTCCGCACCCTGTCGCCAATTATCCGTTCCGATAAAATAATTTTTCTATCATGGCCAGCTCTGACACAAAACAGGTGCTCTTCTCAAATGATATCTCCGCAGATAGTTAATGGTTTAATCGTTCCTTCTTTGTACTTTGAGGGTGGTCCAGCGGACATTTTTCTCGGTCAGAGCATGACCTAATTAATTTTTATCTCTTAGCATTCTGCTTTGTAGGCCACTTGACCAACCTGAAATTTTCATTATTGCGATGGGCAGATTGCTATCTTCTTTCGCCGCGTCGTAACATAAATCAACCTAAATCCGGTATCTTACTTTCTTCGCTAATGAAAATAAAATCTTTACCACTTTTCTTTGTTAAAAAAAATAACATCGCTCAGTGTCTTTTCGTGATAGCTTCTTATCACCTAAATTAATTCTCGCCTTTTTTTTCCACGCAACCCTAAATAGTGTCACATGAGTCAATAAGCCTTTACTATTTTAATGGCTTGAGTACGAGTTATTTACTTAGATCAGCGATAGGTAAATCGATCGTTTATATTTGAGCCAAGTTTTTACTTAGTTCGGGGATAAGTAAATATTAAAGATTTATATTTGAGCCTATATGTATTGAATTGACAGGTGACCTCACAGCAGTCGACTTATTCTGATCCTTACCCACATGGCAGATAGAATACGAATTATTCTATTGAAATTCATTTCTTTCTATCATTTTAACCAATGAGCATTACTCAAAATCTTAACCAAAGAACTTTCATAGATTTTGTATACATTTGTGTCGTTTTCACTACAAATCAATACTAAGATATTTTCATTTGTAAAACGCCAAGAACATAAAGGTTCCTTTCGTTGACAAATGAATGCTTGTTTGTTTGCTTGTGTAAAATTGTTAAAGCAAAAGCAGACGGCATAATATGCCATAATTTACAAGCATAATGCAGATAAAATTATGAATATAAGTTGTGTAACATAGGAGTAACAAAATATTTATGGTGTCTGACAATATATATGTATCAATTTTGCACTTTTTTCTCAGTTGATTCTGATGTATCATTGATCTATCTCTATATCTCAGTATGTTCAGATCTATCTATCTATCTATCTATCTATCTATCTCACTATATATATATATATATATATATATATATATATATATATATCAGTGTTCAGATCCATCTATCTATCTATCTCAGTCTCTTCATACTATCTATCTATCTATCTCATTCTGTTCAGATGTATGTATCTATCTATCTATCTATCTATCTCATTCTGTTCAGATCTCTCAATCTATCTATCTATCTCAGTTCACTCATACGAATAATAATGCCCAAATTAAATAAAGTAAATAAAACTTAAGTTATACTTAACACGGCCGAGATCAAAAGCATTTACGCCGTCTTGTAGGTGATGTCCTCCTGCCTTCACCCCCTTCAGCACAAACGAAACGTTTACAACCTCACAATATTCTACTTTTATTTTTATGCTAGGTATTCGAGCGAAAAATATTCGTTAGTTCCTCCTGTTCAGAATGTTACAGCTCGATATTTTATTGTTACCGGCCAGGCCGTGTACATTGAGTCGTCTTATCATCTATATTCCAATGATAAGGAGTAAGTTCCATGAAGACTACTTCTTGCACAGAAGTCAATGTTTCCGTCGTCACTAGAATCTTCAACTCTTTACGACGACGAGAATCTATCCTACATATCCTGATAATATGCAACCTTTTCTTCCTCCTCTTGCACCTTTACAACGTTGTCAGTATTAAAACCTCTATACTGAGTAAAACGTACGACTTACATTACAGAAACAATAGTAAGAACTATCCTGTTCTTAAAGATTCTATCGAGACAAAAATTGCAGAAAAACAGCTTAAAATCTTCTTTTACGTTAAGGTTAATAATAACGTTTGCCGACATTTAACAAGATACTTTTTTTAAAATTAAACATACAGTTAAATATTTAATTAAATTACAGCTTACATTTAAATTTATTAAAAACTAATTGAATTAATTAAATTAACATTAATTTAATTAACGTATCTAAATTAACTATTTCAGTATTTGAATAAACCATAGGTCATATTTTATAATTATTTATAGTTTAAAATACTTTTTTTTTAATTTCACTGAGAAAATTAAATTGATAAAACAGGAATATTTATTTCCGTACAAAACTTAAAATAGTACAAAAACATAATTATATATATATATATATATATATATATATATATATATATATATACATCTGTCATCCTTCTTTGAATCCATTCTTAAAGAATCTAAATTATATCTATCTTATACAAAGGGTACGTATATTAAAACAAACCCAGATTAGTGGAATGCCTCTGCACTGCGTCGGTCGACCACAACCGGGGTAAAAACTTTAGAATTCATCCAACTAGACAGTCACAATTAAGAATACCTATTATCATCCAGTACTCACTTAGACATATTAGAATTTTTACAAACTCACATATGTGTAGAATTATCTACGGTTTCAATAGATTTGATACATGACTGTCCAATGAGAATCGACCCAAACAAAATGGAAAATACCAAAGTCCTCTCTTTTTGTCTATTTTCTTACAATCTCTGAAGACATTTTTATAAAAGTGAAACATGTTATATTGATAAACATTCCTCATTTGTTCTTTAACTGTCGTATTCTGATCCATATTTGACCTGTATTTGATTTTAAGTCATATCTATCTCTATATCTCAGTCTGTTCTAATCTATCTATCTATCTATCTATCTCAGTCTGTTCATACTATCTATCTATATGTTGTTGGTGGACTCTTCCGTCGTATTCGGCGTATGAGGGTCAAGAAGCTCAGTTCCTAGGAACCAACCACTCTGACACCAGTACATATGATTTGATTATAGTGATGAAGGCTTTGTGCAGAATCAACCACAGTTTTGAAGGGCGGAATACAGAGAGCTGGTGCTCTACGTGCCACAAAATCGCCAAAAGACTCTCCGCAGGTTTCGAATTCAGAATTTCCTTCTCCTAGACCAGTGGCCATCCAAGGCTATAGATCCTAGTCTGCCTTGCTATTTACCCATAGCTAGAGGGAGAAGAAGAGGATTAATAACTTTCCCAAGGGTATTGGCACGGAAGTGAATGTAATTGATTCGAGTGGAATTCGAACTCAGCTCTCCGATTCCTCAATCCGAGCCGCATTCCACTACTCCACCGTCCCTCTCTCTCTCTCTCTCTCTCTCTCTCTCTCTCTCTATATATATATATATATATATATATATATATATATATATATATATATATATATATATATTTCAGGACAATTTCATAATTTAGCATTTTTTCTTACTAGAAGCCCTTACTCCAAAAATCCCTTATAGATAAACGTGGTACTGTTGTAATTTTCTTACAGCATGCCTGAGAGTAAGTTACATAATATAAAATGAATCAAATGTCCATATAAGCATGTTTCTTCTTTGTTTATATATCAAGACTTTTCAAGTCCCCTTCGATCATCGGTCTTCTGAACATCATGTCTTTTACTGTTGTAGGTCATACTTACTCTTTACTATCCCTCTTTAAATATAAATTAATATGAAATTCCACACTTTCTGTAAGAAACTTACTAATCTTTCTTTCGAGAAAAGTGAGATTCAATCTTAAATTTGAACAGAGTTCTACAGTGGAAAATCTATTTCACCAATTCAGGTTTATTGGTTGTTTCATTTAGCGCCATATCAACCTCTATAGGTTATTTAATGTCGAAATCTACTTATTTTGTACGTAATTTTATCCTATTTTTTTTTAAGTTAATAATGTGTTTAGTGAGGCAAGTCTTACTAATTAACCCATAGCTGAGGGAGGAGAGTTGGATTCATACTTTTCTTAGGTGTAAATAAATATAACGAACCCAGTCCAACTGGAATTGGAACTCGGCTCTCCGGTTAAAAATTTCGACCCCGTATCCATTACACCACCCACACACCTAAGCTTACAGTTCCGGGCATTTCCAAGCTGTCACCCATCTTGATATTGACCAGGCTCTATGTTGCTTAATTTCTGTGGTTGTACGGCGACCGGTGTTTCAACGTAATACGTAGTTTTCTGTAGTTCTTTTACTTTTTTTTTTTTTAAATGTTAATACATGAGAAATAAAGACAACACTCTACTGATAAGAGGTTAGGAATAGCAGAAGAAATTTGATTCTACTGTTAATGATTTGATGGTAAAGATTGCAGACTTTTAAAGATAAATCGACTCAATCCTGTTTCTTAAATTATTATTTTCATCCTGAGATGTTTTCCTGAAAACCAATTCCATTAACTGCCAAATTACGATTGAAACCATTTTTGATACGGAAATGGTTCCGAATCCACCCAGTGTTGGAATATGAGAAAAATAATAAATAAATCAAATAGTTTTGATAAAATACACTTAGATTTAGCTCTAAGCAAAAATATGACAAAAGGATAATGTATATGTTCTGGAAAAATATAATTCTAGAATTGGTTGAAACTTTATGTTTAGAAGGCGATTCTCAAGCACCTCTATCTATAAAAGCCAGGATGTGTATGTGTGTGTGTGTGTGTGTGTGTGTGTGTGTGTGTGTGTGTGTGTGTGTGTGTAACGAATGCACGGCCGCAATTTTTCGACGGATTTGCACCAAAATTTACATGCACACGCTCCAAGTTAGCGGGAAGCCCAAGACCGACTTTGCATTTCCCAACTCCCATCGATAGTGGAAATAATCGAATTTTTCATGCGTCTACGGCAGTTTTCATGTACTTTGCGACCATTTTCTACTGGCCAGAGTGAGAGCCTATAGCTGGCTGCCACGAATAGGCAGGAAGATTCTATTGGCCAGCGAGAGAGCCAACAGCTAACTAACACGAATGTTAACTAGCATGCAAAAAAAATCGATAGCTGCATTCGTTACAAGTGGGACAAATTTAAATTTGCATGGCACTTTACTCCAATTGGCTAATTCACTTGCTTAAACTCAACGTTGATTCTGATTCCGCAGAACTGGGTTGGGTGCGAAAAAGTATTTGTTGTTAACATTCTTTTTTCATTCGGTTTTTCCAGTTTCGAGTCCTTTTTTAAAGCAATCGCGAGATAGGCAAGAAGTAAGGCATGTCGCAACATCATCACGGCAAAGGGAATCACTTCAAAGGCAAGAAAGAGCAAAAATATTTTAAGTCAATTGATAGCGATTACTCTCTGAGTCGTCCGATTTTTGACTCAAGAACGGGCAACGCCGGACCATGCTGCTAGTCATTGATATTTTTTAAAACTAACAAGCCATCACATCATGCATGGCATCTAGTATACTATAAAGATTATTTATTACCTGTAGTCTAAAGGATATTACGATTAGAGCTAATGCGGAATTAACGATTATAACTATTAAGAAAACCAGGAATGGACATTAAAAATAAAATGGAAAGACTAAATAGGAATAACTCAAAGAATATTCATGAAAATAAAAATAAAGTAACTAAAGGTAGAAAATGAAAGAAAACGAAACTTTTGTTTGCAGATATTAATGAATCCTGAAATACCTTAATTAATAAAAAAAGTAAATGGAAACTAATTAGTTTGCTGCCTGTAAGAAGAAAAAGAAGAAAGGAAATAAACTTCCTTCATAATGGAATTGCGAATAGGAAGCAAAGACCGCTTTTGAAGTTTTTTTTTTTATAAAAGAACAATTGTAACAATATGGCCGATGAACAAACTTTGCTACAAATATAATTATATGAAAAGAAAAAAAAATCATTTTCAAATATATTAGATGCAAACATTCTTATATACACCTGGCGAACTCAAATATACATTTCACAATCCTACCCTCTTCCATATATATATATATATATATATATATATATATATATATATATATATATATATATATGTATGTATATGTATGTGTGTGTGTGTGTGTGTGCGCGCAGGCAAAAATTCAGATATAACTAAAATATATGCATAAAAAAGACAATATGGCATAAAGACAAAAGGAAAACTTTTCGTCTTCTGCTGGATTCTTATCAAGGCAACATTTAAGATCTTATTTTTCAATAGAATTAAAAATGTCGTTGATATTTTTTTTAATTTTCTCATCTAAGGATGATCATCAATAAACTTCAGGCAAACGGATCAGGTAAATAAAAGCAGATACCTCGAGGCGGTGTAATGGCTAACAAGCTTGTCTTGCTAGAACAATTACGACTGAGTAGTGAGTGATCCTCACAGGGTGACCCGTACTTTCGGCCTTGTACCACATCTAAGCTACGCTTGGAAAATCACTAAGTTAAATAAAAGCGGATAATAAATGATGTAAAATTATATGTCTGTTTTTATCTAGTTTATTTTTAGAGAAGAATTTTCAAAATTAGCTCTATTATATAATTATATAAAGTGCACGATTCCCACGAGGTATCCTACAATTACAATTTTGCACTAAGCCAATGATTCACAATGTTGGTGGCAACGCCCTCTTGCGTACGCTATGAATGCCCAACGCGGCAATAATTGTTCAGTGAAATTACGGCAGTTTCTATAATCATAACGAAGCAGTTTATTCTAACCTGTGAATAATGATCTGGACAAGTCCCAACATTTTATATACATATTTGTTTATCTTTTGGCCTATATATTTACATATTAGAACTATTTTAAAATTTTATTTGCAATTGCCACATGTATATGGAGCAAAACCCTACAGAGGCTGTTACGTTGGTCGAACCCGATGATAACAACAGGTTGGCTGTTTCCACCATAACTTCAAGTGATGGATGTTGTTATAATGCAATTAAACATAAACACGTGTCATTAACCGTTTCCTTTACAAGTTCAATGTCGTTTCGTTTACAAGTGCAATACTGTTCCATTTACAAGTGCAATATTCACATGGAAGAACGGAAGTCCGCGCAAATATCCGAAACCTGATGCTAGGGAATAACATTTTAAGAATCGCTTTTTCTAAATCTAATAGCAACTTACCAGAGTGTTATTAATTAACAATATATAACACTTGATTTAAAATTCCCAGCATTCTTAAAAAAAAAATGTAGGAACCCATAGCAAAAAATTAGTTTTTTTCAGCTAACTTTTCATACGTTTAAATATTTGACAATTTAGATTTATTTAATAAAGTAAATGTTAGCCTTGATCCATAGATGGCGGAGTGCATAGCTAGTTATAGCGATATAAGAAACAAGGCGTTGCTTATCAGTTAAATTTATAAGCCATCAGTCAGTGACAGATGGGAAGGGGAATCAAGGGGAGTTTGATTTATCTTCTGTCTTATTGTCGCGAGTTGTCAAACGAACTAAAAAAAACCTATTCATGCATCCTTCAAACACTGATTCAATTTTAATAATTTGTGAATAACACAAAAGTCAATGATGCGAAAACATGGCCGCTGATCATTTAAGCAGTCCATAACTTATCCTCAACGAATATACTAAAAGAAAAGAAAAGTTCCTGTTTCGCTTCCGATTGGCCAATGAAGTGATGAAGTGGATGGGGCTATGCTGATGACATAGGTATACATAGTTGCGATAAGAATGAAAATCAACAGTCTCTAAAAGGTGTTCCGAAAAATATGGTTCTGGATGAACCTTTCCACAACAAAAAACAGGACACACAATTGAAATGAAAGTAATCATGGCGCCTTCCTTGAATCCATCATAAAAAAATTCAGGATGTTGAATTAGTATACATTAAACTCTTCAAATGTCTAATCCTGTTCTATGTCCACTTTGTCTTCCTATACTAAATTTATTATAACTGATCCATAAACATATATCAGAAACGTGCCATCTAGTTAGGAAAGATGGTGCCTCCCCTGAATAAAATAGATCAACAGCTACATATTCCTTCAGTGTCACAATATGCACATAGACGTCACAAGGCCACTTGTGTGTGTGGGTGCGTGCATGCGCGCGTGTGTGCCAACATGAGCCTGACACACAAACTGGCAGACGCACGCGCGAGCGCGCGCACACACACACATATATATCTATCTATATCTATATATTTATCTATATGTATCTATCTATCGATCTATCTATTTATCTATATATATATACTAAGAGATTTTTATGTTTATACGTTCTTCTATATATATATATATATATATATATAACGTCATCCACAGACAGACTGTTTCGCTGTTTCACAGCTCATCAGTGTGGATAGACATCCGGTTGCCTCTAGCTAGGATCGAAACCCGACTGAATTGGTGTCAGTTGGAGATTCTAACCATTAAGCCGTCGGCGCACGGTAGGGATGAAAGTGGATTTTTTTAGCGTATTTAGAACCAAGCCCAATGACCGACAGTGACTCAATTCGCATCTGCGAAGAGTCTCTCTCTATATATAGATAGATATATAGATAGATAGATATTGTCCATTTTTATATATATATATATATATATATATATATATATATATATATATATATATATATAAACACGCACCTTGTGCAAATTTATTGAAACAACCGCTTTAGTTACCTTTTTTCGCCATACGATCAGTTTTGGTCAAACTGAAATGACTGGGCGTAATCGATTTCTGATTTTTACTCAGCTTAGGTCATTTGCAGTGGCCTGCAGTGATGTGAATGATGATGTAATATTCTGTTGTCCTTGAAAAATATTGCGTCGTCTGTGATTGCATCAGATTTTATCACGCCCAGACACTATTGTCTCGGCTGTCGATTCGTTGTCCTACGTCCATTGTCTGCGATTGACATTACTCAATGGAAGCGTAGGAAAATTGTAAGCATTATCAGCGAGCAAAGGCAAGTACTATAGATTGGCTCGGAAACTCACCTGAATTAAATTTACTCGGGAATCTGTGGTCAATCTGCAAGGAAAGTCTCTGTGGAATGGATATACGAAGTTCTAACACGCGCACTGGTTCATGTTTCATTGAAAAATTACAAAAATAAATAATAACGGAATTATTAATTTTGTTTCAATTAATTTATATATATATATATATATATATATATATATATATATATATATATATATATAAAAGATAAACATCATTTTAAGGTATGTTATATGTATGAGTAAAATTGCCCACGCTCAAAGTTAGAATGTTTAGAATATAATAATTGACACTAAGGTCAATAAAGAATGGAGTCTGTTTTATGCTTAAGCGCATTATTCAGGTCTCATGCATCAAACAGATTGTCACCACTGATGTTAATTCAGTGTCCTTCTCTCTATACACACACACACACACAGATACATATATATATATATATATATATATATATATATATATATATATAAGTATATGATTGGCGTATACGGAATAAAATTCAAGTAACGCAAAAATAATATTCTTAAAAAGTGTTCAATACAGTGTAGAGCAAATATATTTATTTATTCGAAAATTATAACAAAAATAAGTAATAAAATCATTTCATAACATATTCATCTTATAATTTTCGAATAAATAATTATATATATATATATATATATATATATATATATATATATATATATATATATATATATTCAGTAGCATGGACCTGGGTTTTATGACCTTAATTTAACGCCTTTGCGGCCATCAAACTGTTTTTTTTTTTTTTAATTGGATTTATTTATGCTTGTTAGACTATGTTTGTTGGGGGGAATCCAATCTAAAAAAAAATAAACCAATTTGTCTGATGACCGCAAATGCGTCAAAACAAGGGTTACGATCTCATATCCATACAATTGAATATATTAGCTCTATCACTGATATTGAGCACTCTCCAGTAAGTTCTACACACATAAAATAAAATATATATAAAATGTTATATATATATATATATATATATATATATATATTTGTGTGTGTATGTGTATGAGAGAGAGAGAGAGAGAGAAAGAGAGAGATTGACAAAGAGAGTGAGAATTTATATAAATTAATTTATCATCTGATTCAAAACATAAAAAAACCATCATAAAAATGTAATGAAAACAATATTGAATAGACGATCCGGAAGTCCAGTGAGAAACGCTCCCTCGATTGACTATGCGAAAAAACTAGTCAAGTCTTCATTTCAAGACGGGCGCCTCGTTACTTAATGAGCCAAGCAAGGAAAACTCCTGTAAAAGTCATTAAATGCAAGTTAAAATCAACACTGCATAAATCACAATTACTCGTGCAAGTGGTGAGATCAAATGTATTATTAAAATTCGTTCTTTTATTTATCCGAACTTCCACCACTTTCATGTACCAAATCGGGTCGGAAACGATCAAATTCTAAGAAAATATCCAAAGGAAATTTGCTTGACAGACTATGAGTAGCTTTGGAAAGAGATCTTCACACACACACACACACACACACACACACACACACATATATATATATATATATATATATATATATATATATAGGGTCTATGTGGGGGGTATATGAGGGTGTAGCTTAAGTGTTAACAGTGCGGACATTACTATCGGTGTACAGAGAAATTCCTGCCTAGTCTGTTGCATCCATGTACGGGGAGAAAGTAATTTTCTACTCCGACCCGCTTTAGTTTAAATAGACTCGAGAAACGTGGAGGCAGACAATATAATGATTGAAATGAAAATTCTCCCGGAAATTAAGACAGTTTAACTGTAATAAAGAAAAGGAATCTTTGGAGATTCCCCTTGTCCTACATCATGGAAAAAAACATGATATATACATACACACACACACACACACACACACACATATATATATATATATATATATATATATATATATATATTATCACTCACCGATAGCACAATTGGAAGTTTCACGCACAATGCAATCTTCAGGTACTGAATATCGACTGACCGTAATGCCATTTAATTTTAAAGAATATATCTGGCCATCGCTAAGTTTTTTCAGTTATTTTTGAGTTGTGACTATTAACTTTTTTTAATTTGAAGGAAGATTGATAGTTTTTACTTATAAACAAGAAACAAACAGCAATTTTCAGGATTTTCAGTGAAATAAAATAAAATTTAGCATCGTTACGGGATGCATGCTCACTCGGTATACAATATTATCAATCAAACATTGACCATTTAAGGGAAAAAATTCTAATTTTTCGTTAGTTGCATGTCTTTGTTGGAAATATATTTGTTTAATATAATGTTGTTATGTTAAGATATGAATTAATCTTTTTTATTAACACAGATATAGCTGATCTTAACATTATTTTTGTTAAAAAATCTTTTTTAATGTTGGTAAATCATTAAAGTGCTTATGAATTAAGTTTAAGAAAATTCTTCTGATATTAGTTTGGACGTTATGGTTAAAAGGTGGATATGACGTTGCGCTTACGGTGATTTGGTTATTTTTACCTTCTTTGTTTTTTTTTCTAAATACTCTAAATTTACTTCATGATTGTTTAGTTCTATAGCCTTTATATATTTAATTTTAATATCATCAAATATTTGCTTATTGCTGGAGTTGGTAGATAATCTAACTTGGACTGATTTATGTAAATTATCTAGAATCTTTAATGTGGTATGGTTTGATTCTTTATTGATGTATCTATGTTTATATAGATCTTTGATATATGGATTATAATAAACATTATTGATATCTAAAGTCATATTGGGTTAATATTTAGCAGTATTAAAATCTGTGTTGCTTCTTTTTGTTCACAGATAACCATTATGGAACTGTGTAGGTTTTTGAGCCTGCTTCATGACATTTATTTCGTGATCACTAATAGGACTAATTTTTTGCTAGATTTATAGCAGATATTAGCAGATTCTCAGTGATAGACCGATAAATATCACATATACATTCATTTTTCTTTTTTATATTAGTAAATAATTCTATGGCTTCTTTTCTTTTATACCACTGTTTAATTCCTAGATCATCTTCGTGCATTTGCTTGCTATCTCAATATTATTGTTGCTGGTGATACCAATATTATTTTTACTTGAGTTATGTAATCGATATTTGCTTTGTGGTCTTTAATTCTGATGAATGATTGCTGTTTGTGGAATTTGTAAATCCTATCATCAAATTTTAGTTCAGTAGCTTTTTTCTAAGCTTCATTATTGATGTTATTTTCCCCGTTATTGGGTGACTTTTTTTTATAAAACATTAAATCCCTTGTCAAATTCTTTATGATACATATCCGTATCGATTTTGTAAACGCTACCCGTCTTATCAGCTTTGGAATATACTTTTTCGGCATAAAAATAAATATATACTTAAATATGTTGAAACAGATTAATTTTTAATCTAAATTTCTGTTCATTTTAATGTGAAATACTGTTTTGTTTTGTTTTTAAAAAGAAACAAGTAATTAAAAGATTAATATTCACGACTTAAAATATATATATATATTTTACATACATTTAAACTATCTCGAAATACTAAAGAATAAATTTATTCAATGAAATCATCATTGGCTTCAACTACGGCCTACAGACGTCTTCAGTATGCTCTTTCTAAATTTCTGATTGATTGAATTGTGTTATGGTGATCTGATCTTCAAAAACGGTGACCAACTGACCCTACTATAAATGCAGTGGACAAAATCAAAAGGAAAGAACGCACATGCGCGAAATGAAATATATAAAACGACGACAATTTTATTCATCGCACACTGTATATTTATGTGTTACATGTATGATATTTGTGTGATATGATATATATATATATATATATATATATATATATATATATATATATATATATATATATATTGATGAATGCTTCATTAAAAATATAGACAAATCTCGCACCTCTCCCTTCCCTATTCCAGTTTCCCTGAGAGCTGTAATCTCCAACTATTCAAATGTAATGTCAATCGACATCACCAGTTACCTTAAACTACCCACTATCCTTCTCCTCATCCTTTCCTCTATCACTTCTGTCTGATCTTGCTTCAAATTTTCTATAACCCCCTGCGTCCTAGTGGCTTCCCGCCTTGTTTAGGGTGAAACGCTTAACAATTTTTTTTTTTTTATTTTAAGTAAGTTCCTTTCATATTGTCTGATAAGCTTAATAACATTATCATTGAAAGACGAAAGGAAATCACCATATTGATACGTGTTTAAATCCTATCTAAGCTATATTGATAACAGAAGCCATGGTTTATACCAACGTCTTCCCATACTTAATACTTCTCGTTTTCTTTTTCGTGTGGTCATGTGTGATGTCCTGAACTGCAATGCGATTTTCGCTTCCGCGTTTCGTATACATGAGTATGGAAAATGGCTTGTAAATTTTTCATGCTATCATTATTGTTTCGTCCGTGTATTGGTTGATATATTGAAATGTAATTGTCATCTTTTATAATGGTTTATGTAAGCAGAAAGCTTAGATTGGATTTAAACATGTATCAATATGGTGATTTCCTTTCGTCTTTCAATGATAATGTTATTAAGCTTATCAGGCAATATGAAAGAAACTTACTTAAAATGAATAGACAAAACTTGTTTATATTATTTAATGAAACATGCATTAATATATATATATATATATATATATATATATATATATATATATATATATATAAGTGTGTGTGTACTGTGAATTTAAATTTTGCGTCATGTCTGTTTTTGAAGCATTGCATAAACCGTATAAAACGATCACACATTTTAGAAATATTAGCATAAATACAAACGTCCCAACATCAACGAAATATCAAATTTACGAAAAATATGCTAAATATGTTCCATAAATTAAAATGGTTCAACACTAACTGACACGTGTAGTGATTTTTTTTAATAAGGGTAACGCTAAGCATGGGAGACGGGATGTAAGATTTGAAATCATCACAATACAAAAAAAGAAAACATTTGACTAGAAGTTCGAAATTTCTCAGACGTTTGATAATTTATGTGAAAGTCGACAGCACTCAGACATTATAATTTTTATCTTTACCTGAAACCAGACAATTAAACGTAAACATAGAAAAACTAAATGCATATCCCTTGACAAAGAACTTTCTTTGGTCTTTAACAAAACACGTGTCTGTATATATGTGTGTGGTAATCATTAGCTCTATTTTATATTACTTAACTTAAATAACGAGTTAGAATATCTAAATGTCAAGTTACATAATAGCGAAACAGATTTTTTTTTTATATTTCACAGACATAAACACGTGTGTACAATATTTTAAAGAGATTCTTTAGAAAATTAAGAAAAAATTAGACGTAACACGAAGGTATATATGTTATGGTTAACGCGTCGTTTAGAGATGATGTGACGTACTGAATTTCGTAAAGTTTCCCATATGTGCAAATGGAGTTTACGCAAAACCGCTAAGAACCTATACAATGTATATATGTAGATATAAATATGTTTATGTATCTAATTTCTATATGCCTACAATAGGTATATATATATATATATATATATATATATATATATATATATATATATATATATATATATATCAACAAATACACAGACATATATATATATATATAAATGCATACACGCATACACACACACATATATGTGTGTGTGTGTGTGTGTGCGCGCGCGTGTGTCTGTCTGTGTGCCTGTGTGCCTGTGTGCCTGTGTGCCTGTGCGTATGAAGTGATAGAGGGTGAGAGAGAAAGACACTGGAAAGGAATCAACACTGCATTGTATCTATCAGTTTCACGATTCTATGCGATATCAAGACCGACCGGGTGTTAAAGCAAAATTGTCCAAATCGTTTAACAGCATAATTATCCATGCAAGAAAATGGATAATAACTAAAAAGAAAGTAAACAAATCGAGTTTCTTTTTCCAGGTTTTCAGATAAAACGTTTAGCCATCTTGACACCATTTGTTGTATGAATCACTGAAATACACTTTGAGTCATTCACCTAGAAGTAGAACTGGTTAAAATCGTTTGGGTCAACCTCCGTAATTCTTCCCAACTGAGCAATAGTGAGAAGAAAAAGATCATTCAGGCCTTCAGTAGTGGTACCCACTGACATCCCTCTTAAAGGTCATTCGAGAACAATTAAGTGAACGGCGAATATGTTTAAAAATGAGGGAACAGTAGACTGAACAATTGGATCAGGAGGTCTCAACAGGATCATCATTTCAACAAAGCTAAAAAGATCAACTTCAAAAAGATCTAATTCAATCCATAAGACCTTTGGTACATGAGAGAGGAGTTTCAGCTATGGCAGTCTAAAGAGCAGTGAAAAAAGACTTGAAAATGAAAACGTGCGTGAAAAAAGTGAGGCAGTTTTTTACTCCAGAAGAGAAAGTTAGAATGTTAGAGTGGACGAAGATCATCTTGAATAATTTGAAAAACGATTCTGGAATTATATATATATATATATATATATATATATATATATATATATATATATATTTATAATTATTTATTTAAAAATATGATTCCAACTCGCGACATAAGAGGTCTCATGTTTCAAAACAAGAGCCGAAAAATTCAATATAATTATTTGAATTAAATTGAGTTAAAGTAAGCTCTGTTCCATCATCAAGCGAAATTTTTTTGGAATGACGTATTACTTGAAATCAAAATTTCCATGGTAACAGCTAGGGCGAATTGTTTAAATTGGGTAGGCGTGTGTTGGGTGTTAATAATAAGTATCAGTATAGAGTATTTTCACACACACACACACACACACACACACACACATATATATATATATATATATATATATATATATATATACATGTGAACATTATTTCAATCTTTAAGGAGGTTCCGACCCTTAGCTATGATTAATTTATTAACATACCATTTTCGTTAATAATCGATTTCTTCACGATAATTTTGTTAAGCTTGGGGAGTAATCATACATTCATATTACTCTAAGTAGAGTCCAATATTGTTGTAAATCCTCGGAGAATTCCAGTAAGATATCTTTAATCATTTCTAAGATACAACGGTTCAGAGCTTAATCTAGCAATTGGGCACTTTTGCTGTTAATCGATTTGGACAGTTTTGTAACACCCGGTATAGATGTATCCGTAAAATAACGGTACTATATTAAGCTGAATTCTTTTATGATGGCTGTGAATGCTGGAAAATCACCGTACGCATGAGAAATCTCGTGGCGGCAGATATATGGTTCTACAGAAGGATACTGAAAATCCCATTGGAATAAACCATAAGGAAGAAACAAAATGGCAAAAGAAAGAACAGTTCTACTCAGGAGAATACAATTGAAATTCCTTAGCCTCATAAGAAGAAAGGAGGGCCTGGACAAAAATTATCCTCTGCGGAAACATTGAGGGTAAGAAAGATGGTGGAAGGCATCTAGACATTTATCTGACGAGCTTGTGTAAAGGGATGTTAGAGCAGTGATTGTGAAAGATAACGTAATAACAAAGCTTAATAAAAGTTACAAAGGATAAGATGTTGTGGAGAGTCATGATCGCTCACGCCCTGAATTGGCACGGTACATAGTAAAAATTATATATTCTATCATTTATACTTGATTGAATAATAAAGAATTGTTTGTATAAAGTATCTGCTTCCCGTTTTCTTGATGCATTCAATGGTTTTCTTTTCTATGTTAGAAAAATGGCGTACTGGAAACTGTTACGTACATTGTGATTGTCAAAATATATTTAAGGTGTCAAATACAGACGTGTCCATCCCATGCATAGTCGTTGCTTAATAAACCAGCAATCAATAATAATTTTCCCACCAGTCGAATTTTAATCTCCAGTTTACATCACTTGGTAAAATATCTTTAAATCAATAAGCTATAAAGCGATTTTTTGTGAGTAAATAAAAAATGTTTCTGGCGTTTCGGTCGTATCACTGGTAACAGTGAGTCTCATTATATCAATTTTTAATTCCAACCTGTAGGAATGAGTTGACGAATTCCCATCCTCTTTGTTTCTGGAAGAGACTTCCAAAAGCGACAAGTGCTAGTCGTTTTTGGATACATATCCATCATATGACACTTTTATCATTTACGTAATGGGAAACAGTGTTCAAGCTAATTTTAACCCTAGCCCTAACACAGCTATGCATGACATCCATATTATGCAAAGTTTACAGAATAGAATAATCTCACGAAGGATGGTAATGAACGATAATACTTAGGACATCGAAAAGCACATATAAGTTTCGCCAGCGGCGCTTAGAAAAAGTAGTCAACTGCTAGAAGTGAATCACGTGAATTCCACAATGAATCTCCAACTGCAGGATAACTATTAACGGCCCCACGCGGTCAGATGTGACATAAGGCCGAATTTAATGTGAAGTATCCAAGCACGTAGGCTTGGCCAAAACTTCCTCGTAGACCCCGTATAAAACGGGTCGGGTAGCTGTTTCCAGAGACGAGACTCTGCCCTTCGACATAGCCTCGTCTGGGGTTCCTCTCTGCCCGGAGGCAGAGATTTTGACCAGCACAACTGTAGACGAATCTCCAAATTCAGAACAACATACAGTATTTACTACTGTATTTATGTGAATGGGGACATACCCATTATCGTCCGTAGGTATGCTATACCATTACATATGATATATATCTTGACATCCATTGTAAAAAGCCTCGTTATATCGAAACAGAAAACCTCGAGTTAAGAACATGACTCGAGTTTTTAGGATAATTCAGGTTGTCTCACAACAGGCAGTGGTGGGTGAAATTACGTCCTCTCCTGACGTATCCTATTTGTGGCACCATTTACGAGGCAGAGAAAGAAAGAGAAAGAAAAGAAGGCAGAAAGAAATGCGAGACGGATCATAGGTGATAAAACAGCCACACACATGGCCTAAGAGACAATGAAAATATTGATAAGTAACCAGTGAAAAAGTGTGTCATTACAATGACAGGGAATTCCTGAGTAAAAAAGAAGAGAAAAGGAAAAGAAAGAAGGAACCAGATGTGTTTTGATAACGGCTATGTTATCTAGGTGCGTACGAATGGCTGACCACTGCCAGGAAAAATTCAAGTGAAAATGCTATTTCGATAAGTAACGAGAAACAGGCCACTAAAAGGACTTTGGACAGATATGAAAAATTAAATCCCACACAAGCAGAGCGCTGACCGAATTCCTTTCAACAAAACAACTTTGCCCTGCGATAATAAAATTATGTTATCAGACACATGTACCGAAGGAAAATAAATGGGAACCAGAAATGTTTTTCTTTCTTCATTGGAGACGACAGACTGACTGAAATTTTGGGGGATGTCGGGAAAACAAACCATCTTGACGAATTAGTGATAAACTACCTGACAAACGCCACGTGTTGAACAAAGATTTGTCATATTATCCGTTCGTGGCTAGAGAAATGATAACGGCGATTTGAAGGGAAGAAAAAGGAAAGAGAAGAGATAATTAATTTATTTTTAGTTAAGCAAGGTATTTTTTTCCGAAACAAAGCCGCGGATTGTTCACGCCCGACTAAGACATCATTGGTCAAGTGGTGATCACGTGACGCACGAAGGAGGAGGAAAGATACCCGACCAAGACCTCATTGGCCGAGAGTGATCACGTGACGCACGAAGGAGGCTGTCGACGCCCCCATCCAGAGTGTAAATATGAGAGGCTGCTACGAAGAAGTGGGGAGGGCCGTTCACGCCCCTCAGAAGTATGGTGAGAAAGTGGGAGTGAAAAAAAGTTACCAAAAATGGAAAAGAGTGGAAAATCCCTAACCAGAAATAAA
This sequence comes from Acanthosepion pharaonis, assembly GCA_903632075.3. NCBI lineage: Eukaryota > Metazoa > Mollusca > Cephalopoda > Sepiida > Sepiidae > Acanthosepion > Acanthosepion pharaonis. The sequence goes on along the minus strand of CAHIKZ030000161.1, from coordinate 849,895 downwards.
AGAGGTGGATATGTATTTAGAATTATCGAGGAACCCCCGACGCCAGCAGACCCACCCCGGTTTTGGTCGGCGTCAATAAAAGCGAGGGCCCAACAGGCAGAAATCAGTTCGAGCTCCAGTTTCCAGAGTTGAAGCCGCCTCGAGATAGCTGACCAAGATTCACGCAAAATTCCGGACTCCCCTTCAACCAAGAACAATTATTTTGAAGAGCGACTTAGGACCAGACCACCGAAATAAGTTTTTTTCGACTTTCGTCCAAAGACACACCGAAACACAAATTTTTAGAGAGCAAACAACTTGAAGCGTTAAAACTTGCCTAGCGAAAACGACGTGTCACAATCCACAGAACGGGTCGGGAGATAGATGCAGTCCTATGTATCGAACAACTAGACATAAAGTTGTTACCTTTTTCTTTGATACTTTGAACTTTTTGAGTTTTCATTTTGTTTTCTTTTATGCATAATTGTGTGTTATCACCCCCGTTGAACTCAATTTGCATTACGGCCCCAACCACTGTTTGATCTCGTCTGTCTAAGATCAATTCACAGCGTGGGTAGGCAGACTGGAGATCAATGCAGTTACCTTGGTAACCAGGCGTTGGAAGCAAGTTGGGAACGAAGAGGCTGATATCAAATCTAACCAGATTCCCATCCGAATCACCAAAAGGTTAGAACGTCACATTTGGGTGCCGCGACCGATACCAAGCCAGTTGGTCGTCACAGGACGAGACAACACGATTTACGCGACAGGCGGACGTCACGTTTGGAGCAGCGACACCCGGACGGAGCAGCGAGGAGCGAACAGCAGGCACCGCGGCGAAGACGTCACAAGTGGTGCTGTTTGAGGACGTCACAACTGGCACCGTGGTAGATCAGGATAGAACGTCGCAGTTGGCGCTGCGACCGGGGGACGACGTCACAATTGTATGTCCAATCTAAATCTCCTATCTTAGGAGAAGATGTTCCGTGCCAAATCTTGGCGTTGGTGATCATAGCTTTCTACAATTTCCTGTCCTTTGTAGTACTTTTATCTTTTTGTCATCACCCCCAAACACTTCCCTGTTATCCATTCAGTCTTCTTGCAGTTGATGTTTAGTCCATTCATCTCGCTTTCTTTAATGCCATCTGTGGGAGTACTCTTATTTTCCTTTTTGTGTCTGCTATCATCTCTTTACCATCTGCATATCTTATATTGTAAAGATAGTGGCTGCCAATATTGAATCTTGATCGAACTTTTAATACTCTCAGAATAGCCTCATTGTATATTTTGAACAGGGCTAGTGAGAAGATGCATTCATATACACAAATCTTTTTTAATTTTTGTGTATTTACTGAACTGATTTCCGTAACTCATTTAGTAAATTTATTATAACTGTTCCATACACCGAGGTATTTAATGTTTCGTATTACTCATTCTGCATACTGAAATTTATGCTAGATTCATTGTACGGATCATTTTCTAAAAAACACACACACACTATTAAGGAAAGAGAACAATAAATAACAGGAATAAAGAAGATAACGATTGGCATTGCATTTAAATATTTGTTGATAAAGATTGGGAATCAAGAAGTCGGAAGAAAGTTCCACAAGATTGGAGTAATAGTAAGATGGTAACTAAAATCTACTTTTGTTTGATAGTGGTTTTAAAATTGCCTGTAGATTTAATAATCAACAGTTGTGATTTTTACATTTTAATCTTGTATGGACTTTATAGTCCTTTATTGTCATTTGGATAATATTGTTAGTAAATGTGTAGGGTATATATATATATATATATATATATATATATATATATATATATATATATATATATATATATATATGTGTGTGTGTGTGCTTTTGTGCTTATGTATACGTATGTATGTGTTTATATATATACATGATATGGTTGATATATTTTTATTTATTTGTATGTGTGTATATATATGCATATGCGTATATGTGTATGTATATGTGTGTATATAGATATAACTCTGTGTGTATGTGCATATATATATATTTGCGTAGATAAAATTTTGTATGTTTCTATTTGTAGTGATGAATGTGTTTACACATACGTATGCATGCATTTTTTATATATTGTTATATATTTGTACTTGTGTATGTGTACTCATGCTTATGTAAGTACATATGATATATATATATATATATATATATGTGTGTGTGTGTGTGTGTGTGAGTTTTCGGTTTTATATATTAGATTAGTTTTATTTTAAGTGTTACATTTTGCCTCGTCATTTTAATTTGGAGTTTTCGTATGTGTGTGTATGCGTATATATTTATTTTTCTAACCATTTCTATATATTTTAGTGTCTTTTTTCTTTACGTTGTTCATTGACAAATATTTTTTTCGATTCTACCCATATTAAATTTTATCTATTGAACGATTTTTATCTATATACCTTTGCCCGTGTAAGTTATATTTTAATAATATGCTTGGATTCGTTTATAAACACATTCAAATTTAAATATTTCTTTGTCTGTATAGTGTGTGCCTTTATCAATGTATGTGTGTATGGTCACTGATATACGCCTTTCATTTTTTTAGGATCGTGGACATCAATTTCCTGTTTCGTTCGTTTTTTTGCGTGTTTATATATCTAAATATGTCTACCTGTTTATTTCTTATAATCTGACTGTGTACGTATTGTCTTTTGCAAGATTTCACCCTCCCCTGCCCGTATCTAGCTGTAACGAAACTTAGATTTTAACGTTTATTCTAAGTAAATGTTTGGCCTTTCAATAAAAACAAAATAAATAAACGTAAGTATTTTTCCTCAGCTTCTTCTTTAAATAATTTTATAATTTTTTAAACTTAATACAGATTAAATGTAAAATTTAAAACTGGTAATTTTTAATTTTCAATTTTATAGGAAAATTTAATATTAATTAGTTAGAATGATTTCTATGTTAGTCTAACCCTAACATTAAAGCATTAATTATTATAAACAGTGTTCTTTGTGAAGTTTTTTTGAATTCTCATATACTTGTATTTTGATTGGTCATTGCAGATTATGTAAGAGCTTTCCACTTAGCGACGGGTTTTTGATTTATTTAAACCTTTTAAACCCTTTATTCTACATTCAACACCATCACTTGATTAGACACCAGAAATGTTGAAACAAAATGGCTAGTTTTGTAGTGATCTTATAACATATTTATGTTATAATATTTTAAATAAATAATTATATATATATATATATATATATATATATATATATATATATATATATATATATATATATATATATATATATATATATATATATATATTACCCACAATGCACCACTGACCCGTATATAAATAGCCGAGAAAAATAACAGCACACGTGGCCTGACGATTGCATATAGCATGAAACAGACTGTCGCCTCTAAGTTTTGACTTTTATGTTCACTTTTATATTTACACACGCTCTATCTCTGATATTGACCACTTTATCCATAAATATAGCACACCTTAAGACTATATTTCTTCATATATATATATATATATATATATATATATATATATATGAGAAATATAGTTTTAAGGTGTGCTATATTTATGTTATAATTTTGAATAAATTATATATATATATATATATATATATATATATAGAGAGAGAGAGAGAGAGATAAATAGATAGATAGCTGGCTACTCGTATTCGAGGATACCCTACTACTAAAGCCGCTAGCCAATCCCGGTTGCAGACGTTTGCTCAGGCGAATTTGTGTTTATTCAACACCCACAGAGCCCACCTGTGGTTTATACTGCAATTATGCTGAGCAAGTCCTTAGTTACAGCTTCTGTGAAAGAGCGTGTTTTCTAGCGTGATCAACAATTTGAACAATGAAACCCGGGTCCGTATCTGACCATGGTCGGGAAGGCGACTTCTAGATGTTATCGGTCTGAAGGTGTTGGTCCCAGCGTGCGCCATCTTTGGAAAGTGTCTGAAAACAATACCAAGTGTTGACCCAAGCCTTGTGAGTGAAATCGGTGGCCGTCAATAGATGTACTCGCACGAAGCCATAATCCATCGTACCCGAGTTCTTAAGCGTGCTGCCCTTGTTCCTATATATATATATATATATATATATATATATATATATATATATATATATATATATATATATATCCGTATTTTATGCATCAAAAACCTTTTCAATTTTAATTCGCTATTCACTATTACATATTAAGTTTTTGTTTAGTACAAACACGTGAAACATAATTAGAAATGATAAATTTAGAATCGTCAGCCTAATATTTGAAAACGAATACCGTCATTTAATTTTAAAAACACCAGAAATGAGGAATCCATCCATCGCATTGATTCATACTTCAAAGATGACAACTCACCATTTGAAACCTTTTTTCTAATCGATAGAGCCTGTTTCAGATTATTTCCTCATTTCTGGCTTCTGTCAGTTTTATATGAAAGCAATGCTGCAGAAAGTTGAGGGTCGGGTGGGGAATTCTTTTCATTTTCCTTGATCACCCGCTGACGAACTCCCGTGTTGAAATGTCTGGAAGTATCCGATGAAATACTTTATCCGAGATCATTCTTGCATCCAGAGTAGAATCAGGTGTGCCAAAAAGTTTGTACAAGCACATACATACACATACACAAACACGCATGCATATATATATATATATATATATATATTGAAATTAGGGTAGACGACTGAGGGCCATTGAGAGTGGTAGTCTAATATTAGTATAAGGCAATAGCTTGAAACAGGAAAAGGGAGAAAAATAACATGTAACGGTTATTTATTGAGCTTAGTAGAATACAAATCTTGAACAGCGTGAAACACAGGTATTAGAAAAACTACTAAACCACTAATCTTTATCTTGCTAAGGTACGTACTACAGAAAAGGCCCTCCCCTGTGTGTGTATACATACATATATATATATATATATATATATATATATATATATATATATATATATATATATATATATATAGGAGTTGGATGGGTATGTAAGGGTAGTTAAATTGTAAAATCAGTTGAAAAATAGCAAGTCAAGCTATTCGACTTTCGAATGGACCTCAGACCAAGCAGTCTGAAAAAGTATTTTCAAAATTTTGCAATATAAGTCAATCCTTTTGCCACTACACTTAATTCAGTAAAGTTACTATTAAACACCGAGATCGAATATTACTCATTCCATAAGAAAAATTCAGGTAACTTCGTATCGAGCTATGGCTTTCTTGCTCCATATCCTTATATTCACAAAGGCATATATATATATATATATATATATATATATATATATATATATACATATATATATATATGGGGGGTTCAAACATGTTTTTATTGAATAATATAGACATATTGTGTCTATTTATTTTTATACTGCTCATTTCCAGTTCTATAATCAGTTTCATCAAGGAAGGCAGCGTAGTTTTTTTTCTACCCAAGTTCTTTCGATCTTTTCCAAGCTCATCTTCATTAGAGAGCGTTCGCGCTACTGCCGAAACAAGCGGTTCACTATAGGTCATGAACATTCGAAAACAGGAAATTTCAACCAAACAGCATAATGCCAAAGAAAGAACTCTTAACATTAAGTGACACAAAATAATGATAGTAATACTTGAAACTGTTTCTATGTTCTCCATTAGCAAATATGGTATGATATATCGCTTGCAAATATATGATATGTAGCAAACAGGAAATGGCATATTTTTCCCACGAATTATTGCTACGTCCAGAAAAGTTTGGCACACGATCTTCGAGGATACTTTAGCAGATGTATACTGGTAATATATAAATTATGTATCAAATTTATAAATTCTGGACAGACATCAGAACATGAACACTTTAGATGCTCAAATTCAATGCAAGAGTTGGTCAGCGATTGAAAAATATGTTAACTACCTTTCTTTCTTTTTATGTGCCATGTCCTTTCAGAACGTAGGCGACCATGGCGCTCCACCTCACTCTATCCCTTCTATTTCTCAACAAGTTCTTTCCCTCTGCCACCTTCCCCAGTTCTCGTTCTGTCATCACCTTGCTTAAGGCCGCTAGGTATGTAATGCCTATCTCTCTTTCTATTCTACCTGTGAGTATTAGATTCTCCAGGCCCTCCTTCTTCATTGCGTGTCCCAGGAACTTTAGCTGTCTCTTCTTGATGTTAAATATAAGCCTCCTCCTTGTTTTTCTCCTCTCTAAGATATCACACCCTCGGACCAGGATATCCTTAGCATTCTACTATAGAACCACCTCTCTCGGCTCGTTTCTACTTCATCTTTGAGGAAATCGTCCAACATTCAATACCGTAACAGCTCAGTATTCTTTTCTTCGTTACCAAAGAAATTGTCGTCTCGCAATACTCTGCCCAGCTTTTGGAATGCGTCCTTGGCCATCCCAATACGTCTACGGATCTCAGTGTCGCATTTACCGTTCTCTGTTGGCGGATGAGCTGAGCAGCATCAGCATGGAACTTGTTTGCATCCTATCTAAGACCTCATCGTTGGTCACTCACTCACTCACAGTGTTTCATTAAATCTCGTTCAAGTTCCATCATCCAACACATTGTTTTGCGAGCACTGCCTTTCTTAGCGGTTTTGCGACTCGCCCGGGTCAAAGACATCACCAGTGGACCGTGAAAGTCTTGTTAGATGAGTTATGTTCCAACCACTTTCGGATAAACGATCGAGTTTCGAAGGAAACCGCAGAAACGTATGGATACAGCCTATCAGCAAAGTATTGTGCATGTTGCTTGGCATGCCTGGTGTTCTATTAGAATCTCCACTGAATGAAACGCGAGTCTGACATAGTAGCATCTTTTTAAATTCTATTTTCCTTCTTTTATGCTTCCTGTAGTTCTCGGTAATGGTTTTATTAAGGATGAGCCCGAAATGCGATTTGTAGGTCGAGAACACGAGAATCAAGCAAACTCGGAATTTTAAATATCTGGTAAACGTTTTGACAGAGGACGGTAAATGTGACACTGAGACCCGTAGACATATTGGGATGGCCAAGGACGCATTTCAAAAGCTGGGCAGAGTATTACGAGACAAGTCGATTACTTTGGTAACAAAGAAAAGTATACTGAGCTGTTACGTGACTTTACGGCAGTGAATTTTGGACGGTTTCCTCAAAGATGAAGAAGAAACTTGAACCGAATAATTTGTGGTTCTACAGAAGGATGATAAGGACATCATGAACCGAGGGTGTTAAGTCTTAAAGAGGATGCAAATAAGGAGGTGGCTTATACTTAACATCAGGAAGAGACGGTTGAAGTTCCTGGGATACATAATGAGGAAGGAGGGCCTAGTGAATCCGATACTCACGAGTCGAATAGAGAGAAAGAGAGACAAGAGAAACCATCGCATGACATACCTTCGGCCTCAAGCGGGTAGATGAGGGAGCGAGGTCTGGGGAAGATGGCAGAGGGAAGGAACTTGTTGAGAGCTGCTAGGGATAAAGGGAGGAGAAGAACGATGATCGCCTACGTCCTGAAAGGACACAGCACATAGAAAAAAGAAATGCAGTCGAACATCACAGGCTGTTAGAAAACAGTTGTCAAGGACCATCTGGTATCTTCCATTTGTCCCAACGGCCAATGAAACAATGGGCTGATTTAAAACGCATTGTATGTAGAGGATATATTGCATCCCAAATGCTAGAATAAGTATCGGCGCAATAAACACAATTCATGAAGATAATTTTTCACTGTGACCTCCACCGTTAAGGTTATGCACTGTTGGTATCTTTCTATCCATATTTGACCGTGATTCATGTGTTTATTATACCCTTATCAAACTGTGTTACATAATGGTCATATTATATTTGTAGCCAGGCATCAATTTTGTTCGCATGCTAATCTCTCAAATAATAATAATAATAATAATAATCACAGAATCAGATCCTCAGAAGGAATGCAATCTAGACCAAGACTGACAAAATACAAGAAGCAAGCAATTATACGATGTGTGAACAAGCTGATTTAATCATTTAACTCGGTGAATATCTCAAGTATAATCAACATGATTGGATTAGTAAGAGAATGGAAATGTATGCCGTTAACATAGCTTTAATGGGAAAGTGAAATAGTATGAATATCAACGAGAAGAAATATTAGACAATGACACTTACGATATATAGACTTTCTCGGTCTAGAAAGATCATGTCTTTGAAACACGAAAAGCCGACCGTATTGGAATAAACAATGTAAGTAGCAAATAAGAAATTATTTATTTTGCTGTTTCATAAGATACAAAATTTGACTCGGAAGAACCTGAAAAAAAAAAGAAAAATACCAGGATCTCGCTAGGGAGTTGAAGAAACTATGGAAAATATCTGTTGAAATAATTCCTATAGTGATGAGTGCGCGTGGAAACACAACTTAGAAAACTGAAGGAGCCCTTAGGGAAAATTGGAATTGAGACCAAGCTTCCAGACCTCAAGAAAACTATCATTTTTGTGCAAGATTTCTCCGAGTTGCGAGGATTATTCTTCATGTCTTCAGAACAGAATTTCTATTATTTACGCCAATATGTGACACCAACTTAATAATAATAATAATAATAATAATAATAATATCATTTGAGTAAATTATATAATACATAGATTCAGGAGAGGTAGAAATGACTGAGGTAAATTTATATCCGATACTTGTGAGAGTTACAGATACAGTTAAACTAAGGAAGGTTTCAAATTCGCAAATAAAACCCAGGGTAATTCTTGAACTGTTTCTTTCTGAAAAATCTGTATCTTATATGCCGTTCAATACGATAAAAGAAAACAGAACTTACAATAATTTTAAAATAATTAAGCAAATATTTACCAAAGATAATTATTAACTCATTAATGACGTGCGAACTCCCTACATAAAAAAAAATTCATAAATACTTTTCTTAATACACATGAACAGTTTATTTAGTTCTAAATATATTTCCATAAACATTATTTATACAGGTGATTATTTATACAGGTGATTATTTATACAGGTGATTATAGGCAACCAATAGAAGAAAATGATCGTAGTTAAAAGATTTAATTATATTTTACTAAGAATAGTTTCTTAATAGCAAGACAAAGCTAAAAATTATAGCACTCTATTTTGAACGCCAGAAATTAAATGCTCAGAAAAATCCGTTTTTTTGAGAAAAATGCCAGAAACTATTCTACATACACATTATTGTAATTTTGAATATATATTAACCCCTTCCTGCGAATTTTATCCTTTGTTTTAATATAGTAACAAAGAAACGGACGCACCTTGAAGTATCAGAGCGGTGACTAACGCCTCTACCAGACGTATGAGTTGACAATAGGACTTGTTTCAAGTTCAAAAGGCATAAAAAGAATCCAGATCAATGTATAAACACGTCTGTAGCTGGTTATGTTTTGGGCGTGTTTATTCGTCCGTGCCTGAAATGGGACACTTTCGTTAAAAACGTGTATGAGCGTTTTTTTTTATGATACAAGGAATGATTGAAAGCACTACATTTATACCTATAAATACAATCAGAAAGGGACCGTTAAAACATCAAAAACACGTAATGAGAAAAGAGAGCATAGAGAAGGTAACACTCACTGGAAATTTTATTGATGTATGCATTTGCTCCAACATTTCTATCAATCAAAACCTTTGTAGCGAGGACAAACCATGCTGTTTCAATAGAGTCGAATCAGCCTCATATCCTCCGTAATCTAAACGTAAGGAGATAGTTTCTACTCAGACAGCTTTTCTTTGAAAAAAGCTAATTTGTAGAAGCATCTCCCGCGTGGGTGTTTTTGTTTTTGTTTTTTTTTTTATGAAAAGTACACTCTTAACTTCTTCAAGACAAGGGTTAGTTATAATCTAACCTTCCTATTCTCATATTCTTCGCTTCCTCCTTCAAACCTTTCTTTTATCCCACACGTCTTTGCTCATAATGATTTTGAAATTAACCATCTACGAAGAAGTGGTTCTCGAGCCAGTTATTGCGTGAAGTTTATAAAAAAAAAAGAAGATATACATGGAGAAATTTAACGAGTTTCTGGGAAGGGATAACTGAAGGTAGATAAAGAAGGGCGTAAAAGTGTCAAGACTTAGAGTAACAAACGACTGGGAATTGAAGAATGCTAGAATCACCCAACATAATGAAAGCGCTTGGCACATAACAGAAGATAATAGATGAATTAGTAATGCGAATTGGTAACGCTAGTCTTAATTGCTGTATTTGTCCCACAATCTTTCCAAAGAACAATCACGACAATGCAGTTTACAATTACTAAAATGGATTGTTGAGGGGTTCTCCTCTTTTTACACAAATGGACTCATCCAGTATATACATATACTACGGCGAGAGATCAAGAGTTGAGTCGAATCCAGAGTGACAAAGTAAAAGGTTGTAGGTAACCGGAAGAGTGAGGGTCACAGTGAGCGAGCACTTAGACTCAGTAAGAAGTCATATAGCGATACTTCAATACCAAAGACTGTATATATATTTTGCTACTAACCCGTATTCCTGGAACTACTAACCTGCTTTACAAGTTTGTATTGTTACGTTAATACATTATTTTCTTATATTCATTCCTGGCGTTTGTTATTTATTGGTACCGGATTTCAACCCGGAATCCACAACATGGATTATCGTTTTAATCATTTCGCATCGATTAATGTAGTAAAACCACTAAAAAGCAATGGGTTACTGAGTATGAGTGAATATTAGAAAAAAAAAACATTGTTACGGAACAATAAAAGAACATCAAAGAGGAAAGCTCATCAGAAAAAAATTACCATAATAATATTTATAGAAAAGACAGAGGGAAGATACATAACGTGACGGTGCAAAAGTGACTGAAACCGAGATGCTAGGTCAGGACCAATAACATTGCATATGCGTCTTTGTATTTTATAAAGAATCTCTGACTACATAGAAGAAGCACTAGACCAGATGTGACAGCAATATTCAATGGATAGACGAATGGTACACTTATAAATATGTAAGATAGATTCTGGCGATAGAAGTAGTGAACCAAATTTCCCAGCAACAGGACTAGCAATTAATTGAATATAATCTTTAAATTTTATTTCAGCGGAAAACTTTGTACCGAGAAGTTTCGTGTCCTGGGTAAGACTATAAATCTGCATCCGTGTCTTGCGTAAGATGATAAACTACATCGAAAAGCAGGGCCTCTGATCAGGCTTTGAGGAGCTTGGAACCACCTCTTAATTGCTGGTGTTCCCAGGTTCATATTGGCCGGTGGTGGTAGCACCTGTTAGGGGTCCCAGCTATGGGCAAATAGTTGACCACCAAACTGGGGTCAAAATGAAAGTGTAAAAATACGTTTTAATACTAGCAATACATTTTTTGTACAAGTTTATTACCAGCAATGAATTTTTGAAGAAAAAATTATTACCAGGAATACATTTTAAAAAATTTCCAGCAATATATTTTTGTAAAAAAAAATATTATCAGCAATACATTTTTGAAAAAAAAATATTACCAACAATAAAAATCTTGCCAGCATTAAATAACTCATAGAGGTGTTGGTATGCCGTAAAACAAACTAAATCAAACCAAGAAGTCTCAAGAAGTCACTGCCATGGAGGTTAGCTTCAGTCATGATGAAGGAAGGCGAAAAATGTTTTCTCTTCGATGATTAAAAGAAAATACTATAAAGAGTTAATGTCGCTTATGTCCTCAAGGAATACGTTATTTAAAGAGGAGGTGAAGTGTGGTACAACTTCATATGTTTTATATATTCGATCGAGAATTTAAACCTATGCCATTTTAATTTCGCCCTTTTAAACATAATCCATTTATTTGTGTACTACATTCCTTCCATGTAGAGATCATGTTCTTTAAGCTCCCAAAAGAGCGGCAGAATTCCGGAATTCTGTCAGACATCAATAAGCTTTCATTCCAGTGAGTTTACTTTTAGCACAGGGGTAATGAGCAACAACAGGCTAACATTTTTTTTTCTGGACGAAGTCATGGGTACCGCTCTTTACCTTAAATTTTCTAAACAAAGCGAAAAAGAAGAGAATGCGTGATAGAATTACTGTAGAAGCATAACTCCGAAATTTCATTTCCCATGTGTAAACTCAATATATAAAAAGAGGGTAAAAAAAAAGAACGTGTATTAAAACATGCAGAAGATGAATAAATAAACAGATGCTGGTCGCCGGGCGTGAATGCCTATATATCATTCCCGGGATTTTGTGACCGCTTCCATATGAATTCTAATTATTAGTGCATTTGTTCCGGGTGCTTCAAGGGTGGTAACAGAATTCAAATCTACGCTTGGTGTAGTTCAGTATAATTATCTTCTTGTTCGCCTTGAGTTTTACTAAGCTAAGCTTAGTTTTTGCCACAAGGCGACAAGTATCAGGCACCCGGTTAGGACCGTTTTCACGACACCGTAGCAAATGATCAACCGAATTAGCGTGTTCACGAGAAAGTGGTGTTTAAGAACATTATCCCGTACATTGGAAAGATATGTCAGCCATCAAAATGGAAGTTCGAAACTATTTTTTTTTTTTACGTAAGCTCAAACACCGAACAATACCATCAGGGATATATATATATTTATTTTCTATATACAGAGTAGCGTGGAGAGGAGGATAAATATTCGTACTCCATGAACTTTTTAATTATCCATACAGTATGCCTACACCATTGCATAATGCTGCAATGTACAAAAAACAATGAGAAAACTTTGTTATAAATGAAATTATGGGATATTTATGAAATTTCGAAGCTAAAAAATAATCATACAAAATATGTCTTTAATATCAAAAGGCATAAATTATCTTTATTTACATAATTCTTTGTAAGTTTTTGCAGGATTCTTCCAATTATCTTATTACTGGATCAATCTAGAACATTCCTCATTTCATTTCTTAAATAAGGTTATCTTCGCACATAAACCATACACAATAATTATCACCAAGGCAAAGAACTATCAAATTCAAAAAAGAATTGATCATCAAACATTGTAAAGAAGGCAAAAGCGATAGGGAAATAGCAGATATCCTGAATATAAAATTTACTACAATTACTTCCGCTTTTGTTAAGTATAAAATGGTGAAAACGGCTGAGAACAAATCATGATTTGTTGCACCACGCAAGATTTCTCCCAGATGAATGAGAAGAATTCAGCGCCAAATTCGAGAAAATCGAATAACTAATTAGAGAGAAATACAAGAATGAAAAGTTCAGGTAATAATGAGACGAAGTGAACAATAATCAATGAATGTCATAGAATTCAACTAAGACCACCTTCTCCAAGAAAAATCTTTACTACAATTGAAGAAACATAGGGATGCCTGGTTAAAATTTGTTCTTGAGCATAAGAATAAACCTGAATCATTTTGGGAAGGTATTTTATGGACAGATAAAGCAAAAATTGAATTATTTGGGCTTAATTCAAGAACTCAGGATTGGAGAAAAGACTACACATCATTTGCACCGAAGAACACTATCCCAGTGGAATTTGGTGGTGCCAATATCATGGTTTGGGATGATTTTCTGCTAATGGTACGGGTAATTTAGAGATAATAGATGGTAGAAAGAATTCAAAAATATACCAAGATGGTTTCGACTCCAATTCGAAACAAGATAATGACCTTAAACATACGGCTAAATATACGAAAAATGGCTTATTAATAACAATATCAATACGCTTGAATGTCCATCGCAGGATCCAGACTTGAATCCAATAGAGACCTTGCGGCGTTTATTTAAAATTCAAGTTAATAAAAGAGCTCCGAAATACATCCTGAAGCCAAAGAGAATATGTAAAGAATAATGTAGTAAAATAGCAACAGAAAGAGACTGACAGCTGTTGATTTGAGTAAGGGATATTCTATAAAGTATTAAATAGGTATTATAATTTTTTATGGATACATTTTTCACCGATATTTCTTCTTTTTTTTTTATTTTAAATACTTTCATTGATATAAAGATATTTTTTCTGGATTTGTTTTGCATATTGCAAATGGTATACAAATATTTTACGAATTGCAAAATTCCTTTATAAAATACACCCATGGTCAAAATCTTACGACCAGATAGAAAAGGGTTAAAAAAAATACTGTTACTTTAATCAAAATATATTTGCGAAAAATTTATATTTAATTAGAAAATGTAGTTTATCAACAAACAAGTGAACATTTTAAGCTTTTAACTGATTAATTTAGACAAACATTGAAAAAAGGACTTTTTTTTTTAGTTGGTCATAAAGATAACACCCTGTGTGAAAAAAAACAAATTATTGGCTAAAGATTTTAGAACTAGTCAGTGTGACCATAGCTTCAGGCGTGTAGATATCTATGTAGCTCATTTGATTTATTAAATTTCAGATTTTGAAATGGCTAAGGGTAAGATTTAACAAAGTTTGAACAGAGCAGGATTCTTGAACTTCAAAGGCGTGGTCTTTCGCAACTAACCATTGAAATGAAATTGGCATTAGCAGAAATATCATTGCTAAATTTTTTTTAATACGTTGGTATCTGGTCTTAAGATTTTGACCAGGGCTGTATATATGAAATGAAATATTCATGATTTACGAATATTTATATATATATATATATATATATATATATATATATATATATATATATATATATATATGTACGTATGTGTATATGGGTGCCCCCCTTGTGCCACATCTAAGCTACGTTTGAAAATAACTATATATATATATATATATATATATATATATATGTGTGTGTGTGTGTGTGTGTGTGTGTGTGTTTTATGGGTGTATGTGCCTGCCTCCCAGCCTGATGATTGTTATTGCATAAAACGCTGTGTAGTGATTTTGATATCATGTTATTAAAGTAGTATTATAATATATTATATTTAGGCTCAGTTGATTTTGACATTGGTCCTCAGGTTATTTTATATTTTAATATTACAGTTTATTCTAAGCTTTATTCTTACTAAGCTTGTGTCTATATATATATATATATATATATATATATATATATATATATATATATATATATATGTATGTATGTATGTATGTATAGACCGGGTGGAACAGCAAAACTGTCCAAATCGTGTAACTGCAAAATTGTTCAATCGTTAGATTACACTCTGTATCTTTGTATCTTAGAAATGATTAAAGATATCCTACTGGAATTTTCCGAGGTTTTTTATAACGCTATTGGACTTTGCTTTGAGCAATAAGAAGGTACAATTACTCTCTAAGATAAAAAGAATAATCGTGAAGAAAACGATCATAAACGAAATTGACATGTTCGTCATTAATTAATCATAGCTCAAACGGTCAGGAAGTATTGAAATAAAGTTCAAATTTCTTGTTCCAGGATCATTTTCCACCTAATTCAAGATGATACTCGCCCACGCGAAACTTCTACCTTTCTATCCTGGAGTAGCAAGCTGTCTAACAGGTTTCACGTACGATTGCATTTTCAAGTATTTTTCACTGCTCTTTGGACAGCCATTGTAGAGATCGGAAAGGTATTCTGTTAATGTAAAAATTATATGCCATGTTCTAATTAATTCGGCCATCGTTGAAAGTTTTTATTGTAGCTTAAATGGAAGGGTATCCTGTATTTCTAATCACCACTTTTGCAGCTTCAGTCGCAGAATACTAATGTCAGTAAATAAATATTAGGAATTTGAAGGAACACCCTGTATTTATCACATATGCACACACACACACACACACACACATACACACACATATATATATATATATATATATAATAGTCCGGATAATGTAAATAGTGTACATAATACCTCATCTCAGAAATACAGACAGATACCGAAAGGCCGAAAACTTGTAATAAATATGGCAACAAAGATGAGGACAATAATCCGAATAATGTAAATAGTATACATAATACCTCATCTCCGAAATATAGACAGATATTGAAGGGCCGAAACGTTGTAATTAATATGGCAACAAAGATGAGGACAATAGTCCGAATAATAAAAATAGTGTACATAATACCTCATCTCAGAAATATAGACAGTTACTGTAAGGCCTAAACGTTGTGATAAATACGGCGACAAATATGAGGACAATAGTCCGAATAATGTAAATAGTGTACATAATACATTATCTCAGAAAAATAGACAGATACATAAGTTGATATGTTTCTTAACTATATTTTCTCCAATTGTCCTTGCAAATTCTTGGTAATTTTGTTATTGATCTTCATCAGATTCCTATATAATATCCGATTGGATGTTCACGTCTACTTGGCAGATTTTAATTTTGATTTGATATAAAATCTAGCCTGTTGCCCTTACTTTGGTTCGAGGGATTCGTGTATATTTCAAGTTGGGTTTTTTTTAATGTTTTCATCTTATATTTTTTTCCTTTTTTAGATTTTTTCATTCAATCATGAATCGTTCTTATTGTTTTCTTCTCCAATTTTACTGTTAATACTTTCTGAATTCCTTGTCCCTTCAGAACATAAACGATCATGTAGTATTATTGTGGAAAACACAAACTTTACATCAGGCTCTCAAAAGAAGCCAGGGGTGGGATTAACCTGGGTTTTCTCCCGGCCAGGGTATGCAGAAGTACGTAACCTCATATCTACACCCGAGGTATAGTCGGGTGGATAAATATATATACAAACGCCTCAAATATTACTGAGACATTCTCTCAACCATTACAGAGGGAGAATGTGAGCTTCCTTTTGATTAATATGCGAGAAATGCTATGATTTTTTGGAAAGTTAATGGAGTTATTTCCCTTGCCTTCACTAGGGTTTTAAATTCAAAGTTGCCTTTCTAATAGACTGGCTTCAACCCAAACTATGAGAGCCCAATCTGAGCTACTATTTAGAACATAGCTGTGACTGGGGAATAAAAGATGAAGCCATCCAATACTCAAGAGCTACTCCAAAAATGAATGAAAGAGTTTAGGGATTTGAACTCAGCTCACCATTTCTACTCTCCTTTTCGCTAACAACTTCTAAGACTAATTTTTCTTCGCTAATAATTGACGTTTCTTTTGATTCTCTCTAACAAGCCTTCTTCCTTAAATGCATAAAAAAAACTGGCAGACTATGTTGTTGATGTCTTATATACAAGCATAATTTCCATCAGAGTCACAATATATGCTCTCATTTTCCAATGAGAGAATGAAAGGCCCATAATCTGATGAGAGAGTCAAATCTGACAAACTGAATTCCTGCTCATTCAGTCGGAAGTTTATATATTTTTGACGTGTTCATATGAAAGAAAAAAGAAGGAAACTTGACATATTGGGCGAGAGAAAAAAAAATAACACGTCAAAGAAAAAAGGTACACAGACGAATTTATTTACACGTGAGTGAATATTTGAAAACTTTCCAAAGAAACAAAGCAAGATAAGCAAATTGATAATCACACGTCACGGTGCATATGTATGAAACGTTCAATCGATTGGGTGGCGTATCAATAGTTTTATGGCAGAACGTGCAAGCAGGCATATTATATAGAAATATAATGTAATATATACGGTGTGTAACAGCAAAATTGTCCAAATCGGGTAACAGCAAAATTGTCCAATTTTTACATCAAGCTTCGAACTGTTTTATCTTAGAAATGATTAAATAATATCTTAACGCAGTTCTTCATTGGAACTATCCAACTCTTTTCGAATCCTCTACACTGTCCTTATATTAATATCCAAACACTGAAATGTTCTCATTGGAGGTTCTGGCATGAATGCCAAGCAGTACAGCATGCCGTTTCCAAAATTCTGACGGACTGAAGTGCGTCATTGTCTTACATTTTCTCACAAACGTTGCCCAACTGACGCTATTATACTGTGCAGTCGACAAAATCAAAAACAAACAACGCGCATGCGCGAATTTCAAAAATATAATGGTGACAATTTCCCTATCGCACCCTGTGTGCGTATTTATATATACATATATATTGCTTTGTGAAATTATTTAAAGACTTACATTTCAGTTCATTGAAAAATAATTACAGATAACTGACTGGTAAATATTTATCGAAAATCCGAAGTATCTATGAATTCATATGTAATTTTCATGAATGTATCTCCAGCCACGATTTGATTTTCCGAAGGCATAAAAGCTTATATGATAAGGGTAATCTTAATCACTGCATTTCATTATTCTGTTGGGGGATATTTCAAATATACAAAGTTAAATCTTTATAGTTAATATCATACTGTTCGTTGTACTGACCTGGCTCTACGATGCTTAACTTCGGGGATCGAACGAGAACCGGTGTTTCAGCGTGATTTAACCGTAGAGCCAGGTCAGTACTTAGATGGGGGACCGCTTGGGAACACATGGTACTGTAAGCCCCCAAAGTCCAACCCTTACCTCACAGTCGGTGGGGGGGGGGGGTAAACGGTAGTGTCAGAGCTATGCTTAATAATGAACAGACAGAGAGAAAAAAATGTAATCAGGAGGAGAGTAGATAGCGATTGACATTGCATATAAACGTTTTGCATATTAAAGTTGGCTGGTGAGCATGAAACTGCAAGGGAGTTCCACGATCGAGATATGCGAGGAAAGAAACTGTTAGCATAGAAATTACCGTTTCATCTTGCCAGCTCAACTGTAAATTGATGAGATCTCAACACCAGCTTAGTACTAGGCTTAAATTCATAAAGTCTAAATACCATAGCAAAGAGCTCATCCGAACAATGACGATGAAAGCATTTATATAAAAGGCACAGAGAGGCAACCTTACGGCGGTGGGCAAGTCACTGAATCCGAGCTGCCAGATCAGGACCAATAATATTACTTTTTCTTCTTTGGATCTCATCAACGAGCTCCAAATAAATAGCAGGGGCTACGGTTTATATATAGCAGCATTATTCTAAGCATGAACGAATGGTTGACATTGATATGCAAGATAGATTCCGGAGAGGAGAGCTGTCTCGCACGACACAGTGAACCGACATTCTCAGCTGACATAGCAATGGATTCAATATAGTCTTTCCACTTCATGTCAATTGAGAACGTTAACCCGAGAAGGCGCAACAAGTCATCTTCCTGGAGGTTAGCATCAGCCATGCTGATGGAAGGCAGAGAATGGTCTGTCAGATGATTAATGGAGAGAAGTTTAGATTTGGAGACGTTAAAATTGATAAATCATCTCTTGACCCAGTTAACGACGATCTTGAGGTTTTTTTTTTTTTTTTACATCAGCTGCTATTTTGATCTTATCGGACTATACGCCTTGCTATCAAGACAGGAGTAAATGGTAATGTCCTCATCGTAGATGCTAAGTTGAGATCTGATGTAATCGAGAATGCCGTTAGTGAAAATTAAAAACAGCGTAGGATCAGGGATGGATTCCCGGGGGACACCCACGTTAGTACAAAATATTCTCGACGAGTAGCCGTTCAAGATATCTTCTATTTCACAGTTTGATAGGAAAAACCGGATCAGCTCAAAAATGTGATTGGAGCCACAGTAACTTTCAGCTTGTAAATGAAAACCTGAATGCCATAACATGTCAAAGGCTTTTGAGATTTCCAATGCTACAGTCCGGGTTTCACCGTTTTTATCTAGAGCATATCTTTCCACAATTATCGTCAGTAGAGTTGACCTGGAAAAACGAAAGCGGTATTTCTGAGCTGAAAAAATGCCCTACGATGGGTGATGGTGAACCACTTCAACATTTTTAGGAGTTTCTCTAATAGAGGTAGAAGGCTAATAGCCCGATAGTTGGATAGGTCGGACGTTTTCGGAGTTCTTAAAAATTGGAACAACAGAATTCAAGCAGGCAGGAAAGCAGAAAGCAGTAAGGTATTTATTATACAATTTAGAGAGAACAGGAGCCAGTTCAGGGTCACAGTTGACTATTACAGCGATACCATCAGGTGCACATGCTTTGTGGGTTAGAGATTATATAAGAAACAATGGAAAGGGTATGTGAATATCACTAAACAGAGATTAAGTTCTAAGTGGAACCTTAGGCGGGATACATTGAAGAATAGAGAATTTACGGACAATGCATTCAGCTTTATGAGTAGACGATGATAACACTACAAAGTGATTGAAGAGGTGGGAATAGAGACCTTGGGCATATTTAATACCCTTTTACAGAGCCGCAATTAATTATGAAAGCCAAAGTTGTTAGAGACAATGCAGTGCCTCATTTTCTTGACAAAGAGGAACATATCTCCTTTGAGGACACGCTTGCATTTATTATTTTTCTCTGCGTTTCTCCAGGCCTACCCCGACGTATTAACCGTGATCACTGAATCTTTCTATCATGCTTTAGATAACAAAGTCGTTCGACAGAGTTTGAAACTGGCCTTATCCACAATAAAAACTACGGTGTCATGGGACGAATATTTGACTTAATCCAATCATTCCTCACTGTTTATTGAACGTCGTCTTAAATAGGTGCGCTTTTAGTAAATTTTATATTAATATCAGAGATCCCCTGGTGTTTTATACTCGGACCAACGGTGTTTCTGATCTTCATCAACGACCTTCCGGATGTCATCAATTACCGACTAGGTCTCTAGGACAGAACTATTTACTCTTCTCCAACAGCAGGTCCGACAGACCCGAAAAATGTAAAACTGGCATCTGCTCTCAAATGAACTTCCAATCAATAGGTAAATGTTGCAAGGAATGGCTTGTAAATTGTAACGCCTACAAAACAAGACTGTTTGAATTTAAACACCATAAAGAACCTTTTCTGCCTACCATCAGCATTACTTATGCCAAACTCCATAACTTTGCACCTAATTTGGCCTTTCATTTTTCGCTGGCCTGAAGTAGGTTGAATATATTGAATTAATTTCTGGTCTACTGCTAAGATAGTTGGTTCCTTGTATTGCGTCTAACAATTGTTCGTGTCATAATCCTTCTTAGATATTTATAAATCTACCATTCGTCCATGCATTTAATACTGCTGCCATATTTCGTCTGATGGACCTCCACTCGATATTCTTGGAAAAAATTCAAAGAAGAGTTTGTAATATTTTTCTATATTTCTGTGGTGAGGTATTATGATTATTTACATTATTCGGACTGTTATCCTCATAATCACTACCATATTCACTACGTTTCGGCCGATGTACGTTCCGGCCTTCTTCGGGTGCTACACAAAAGCAATGAAAACAACAAAAAATGGCAATATAAGCTCTGGTAACAATACAACAACAACAACAACAACAACAATAATAATAATAATAATAGTAAAAATGATAAATTACAATATGAGCACCAGTAAAAATTGAGCTGAGACATTGGGTTTATAAGTCCCCCCAAAATCATACACAGACGTTCTGAGGACACACGTCTCAGTGGATAAAGACATTGGTTAGATCCCGTGACTAGACCCAAAGAGTTGTGAGTTCAGTACCAAAACATTGAGAGTTTAGTTAAAAGGAAATAACTGAGACACCCGGAGGAGGCATGACACGTGGAACTAGAACAATCTACCCCGGTGGTCGAAATAAAGGGTTCGATACGAAATTCGAATTACCTGAAGAACGTACAACGGCTGAAAATTTGTGAATAGGGCAATGACGAAACGGATAACTGTCCGAATAATGTAAGAAAGATTTTGTAATGAAATCGATCTTGACTTTGTATCTCGATTTCTGTTAATTTCTCACCGAAAGTGATGTGTTCTTTTTTTTTCTATCTTTTCTACAAATATTTTCTTCTCAATTGTTATGATGAACTGTTCTCCTTTGTTCCTCGACTACATAAATTTAAACGTGTTAATAGATTGGCAACTAGCTCTTGCCTTTTACATTTAAACTAGCTAGGAGCAACCATAAGTTTTATTTTAATATTTTATTTTCTCGTCTGTGTAACTCCCTTCCAATTTCTTGTTCCCTTGATAAGTAAAATCTTCAAAAATTTAAATGCAACGTCAATCTCCATCTTCTGTCCACATGTATCATCTTCTTTTATTGTCCTTTTCTTTACTTCTTTTCTTTAATTTTTTTTATTTAAATAATTTAATATTTAATTATTTAATATTTACTTAATATCATCAATATTTAATTATTTAATATTTACTTAAATAATTTAATAAAAAGTTTAAATGTATCTCCGTCTGCTGTCCATTTGAATCCTGCTTCTTTATTTTCCTTTTCTTCCCTTTTCTATTTTTTTTTTTTTACTGTCTTTCTCTCACTTTAATCCTTTCCGTCTTAGTGGCATTATCAATTATCAACTTGCTTGTAGGGAAATTAAAAAAACAAATAGACAGTTTCTAAAAATGTTTCGAATGACTTCAAAAAATGTTTTCGTCCATATATTCTTGTAGATAGGTTTTCATCGGTTTTAAATCTTTACTAGACACATCCAAACAAATTTATTTTAATTATAAGCTCAAAAGTTCCATCTTTATCTCATTTCACATTTGAATAATTTTCTTTATAAATTGAAAATTTTAAACGGAATATTAGAAGACGTAACTTCTGAAAATAGGTTCTTAAGAAAACATCATCCTGGTTTCCTTCGGTGTGTTTTACAGCATATCAATCTCAAAGGTGTATTTAATGCCAACAAATTCATCAAAAATGTATTGCTGGTAATAATCATTTATAAAAACATATTACTGGTATTAAAACCTATTTTTACACTTTCATGGTATTTGACCCAAGTTTGGGGGGTCAACCACTTGCCCATAGCTCGGACCCTAACAGGTGTTACCACCCTGGATCAAGATGGACCTGGGAACATCTGCAATTAAGAGCTGGTTCCACGCTCCTCAAAACCTCCTGAAAAGGGGATTGCTGCCAGATGTAGTTTATCGTCTTACCCAGGACGGTATCATCCTGATAGGTCTAATCTGCGCAGGGCTCTCTTAATAATATTTCATCACCTTTTAAGTTCAACTGCTTTCAAATTAATTCTGAAATCTTTAGTTGTCATATTTGGGTTATTTTCAACTGTTCTTAAAAGTTTACTTTCGGAAATCTGTGTATGATGTTCTGTAAATATTAATGACTTATTGTTATTATTTATAACCTAATATTTATGTAAGAAACATCTTTTAATTTTCCGATTTAAACCTTTCTCAGAGGTTTAAAGAGTTACTCCTATGTATACATTTGCGTAACCTAGATAACAGGCCTATTTAAATGAAAGCCCCTCAGCGTGTGGTAATCGGTAGTGAGGCTAGTCTGGTTGACTAATGCAACTGACTAGTGAGTTCAATCGTCACTAAGTTACTGAATTCGACATTTCGTAAAAACAAGCAATAACGAATATTTAAATCTGTCTATATTTCTAAGATGAGGTATTATGTACACTATTTACATTATTCGGACTATTATTGCTGAAGACATTAGGTTTATAATACCCAGAAAATCCTCAAGAACACATGACACAGTGAATAAAAGCGTTAGTTGGATCCAGTGACAGGACCCAAAGAGTGTGAGTTCAATACCCGGTTAAGGCAGTGGTGAACTTGGAGAGGAGAATTAACAGGAGATAACCGATAATTGACATCCATTAAAAAACATAGCACGTGTAACAGAACAGTCAACGCCAGTGAGCGAAATAAAGGGTTCAGTTCGACATTCCAACCTCCTGAAGAAGGCTGTTGTACGCTCCGGCCTTCATTCTGTAGAAAACCAAAACATAACTCAAGAACCAATTGTTGCAGCAAAAATTATGAAAAAGAAAGCCAAGGATAAATGCTCTTGAACAGATCAAACAACGCTAGCAAGACAAAGCTCTACATGGCCAACATACAGAACGTGCAAATAAAGCCGATGTTGATAAAACATCGGCTTTAATAGCACGTTCTGGGTGTTAATACTCATTGATGGTTACGGCAATCGGGATTAAAGTCTGAAATGGAAGGCTTTATTCTTATAGAGCAAGACCATAGCAATATCACTAAAATCACATTTTTGAGATTTCGATTTCATGAACCTTGTATTCTGATTTTATTTTTTTAAAGATTTTCATGATACATTGCAGTCTGCAGGGACTGGCACGTCTGTAAGGAGGCACATGTCTTTGCAGTCTCTAATGACGATGTCAGAGCTTTATTATTATTATTATTATTATTATTATTATTATTATTATTGTTGTCCTCAGCTTTGTCGCCATATTTATTACAACGTTTCGGCTTTCTTCATGTGGTTGGAATGTAGAACTGAACCCTTTATTTCGCTCATTGGGGTAGACTCTTCTAAACGCATGGCACAGTGGATAAAAGGCGTTGGTTAGATCGCGTGACAGGACCGAAATAGTGTGCGTTCAATACCCGGTTAAGGCAGTGGAGAACTTGGAGAGGGGAATTAACAGGAGATAACTGACAACTGACATCTATTAAACATGGCACGTGGAACTAGAACAGTCTACCCCAGTGAGCGAAGTAAAGGGTTCAGTTCGAACAAAGTCAACATGGCTGCTAATCTTGAAAGGTAACTTCATTCAGTGGTCACCTGGTGTTGGTTATGGCTTGAAAATGCCTCGAAAACGAAAAGGCCCTCATTTAGCCACCACAGATATAATTCCCTGCTCACCATTACCATGTTGATTCTAAATCTCAGGAGAGTGCCTTCTTGACCTTACGTTTTCGAATGACTTTAAGTGGAACAACTGCATTGAATCAATAATTGTATCTACTGCCAGGCAATTTGATTCACTGTGTCGTGCCAAAAGTTTTTATTCGTCAGTGTCTATCCTACATATCTACAAATTTACCATTCGTCCGTGTATTGAATACTGTTGTCATATCTGGTCTGGTGTTCCAGCTGTTCATCTCGTGGTTTTCGACAAATCCAAATACTCCGCATTATAATCGATCCTGACTTGGCTTCTCGACTCCAGTCACTTTCTCACAAATGTGATATACTTTCGCGCTGTCTTTTCTACAGACATTTCCATGGCGAATTTTCTGTCGAGCTTTTTCCCTGATGCACTGCGAAAATTTACGCGTGCTACTAGACTATCATCTAGGTCCCACCGTTTTACCGTTGGAATAGTTAAATGTAACTGCCACACCTAATTCAACAGCTTCTTTTCTCGCACTTCCCGCTTCTGGAATTCATTCCGTTTACTTGCTTCCCTGATAACAACAAACTTCAAAAATTTAAAAGCAGTGTCAATCGCCATCTTCTGATGTCTTGAACCACGTTTATGTTTTATCTTTAGCTCATTCCGTCTATACAGTTTTATCTCGCCATCAATCTATGTAACCCCCCCCCCTGCGAACCAGTGGCATTCTCAGATTGCTTGGGGTGAAAAGCTTAAAATAATATTAGGAAAATTAATAATTAAAACGTTTTTACGTGATGCATTTCCTCTTTTAAAACATCATTGGACTAAGGTGATGTTCATTTTCTAATATATATATATATATATATATATATATATATATATATATATATATATGTATGTATGTGTGTGTAACTACACATACACACGAAGGAAAAGTGACGCTGAAATTTTAAACATTTCGTTTTCTTTTATATATATATATATATATATATACCCACAGTCGGAGAATTTCTCCTGAGCCATCAGCGCATGGTTGAGAGAAAGGCGAATTTTTACGTACTTACTTTTTTGAATAAACACGCCAATGGCTGGCAGTGCTCAATTCAGGAAGGGGAAGAACCTAGTAATATTAGTAGTAATAGTCATTGTTTACAGATTCGCACTTATCATCTGAGTGTTCACAACCGAATTTATAGTCTCGGCAATTTCCTTTATATATATATATATATATATATATATATATATATATATATATATATATATATATTTGTTTAAGTTTTTATTACTTTTCTTTTTAGTTATTCCACATTGTAATAACAGAAGAATAACAGAAGTTCTGCAAAACAGTGAAATGTTTTAAGAATCCAAAGGCAAATTTAGTGTCTAACGATTTAAACCCATTTTTATACCCTTTCGTCTTCGTAAATTGTTTTCTCTTTTAATTAATGTAAAATTTTAAATCAAAATTATGATCCATCTCATTACCGTGACAACTAATGTAGTTAGTCTGTTGTTTTGCAAAGATCCCTATTGTGTTCATGTAATCTTTAATTTAAATTCGTCGATATTTCTTCGATGTACTCATTATGACAATTATTACAGGTGATAGAGCAAATTCATCCTTCATGTTTTAGGTGTATATGAGAATTGTAATATTTATACAATAAAATCACTGCACCTTATGTTAAAATCAAGATAGATGGTCTACTATTACTAAACAAGACTAATGTATCCTCAAGTTTCCTGGTATAGTTTACATATGTCATTATAAGTGTTCCTGTTGCGCATATAATATGAGAATAAATGTGCCCCTACATATTTCATCAAAGTCGGAATAATTAGGTCTCAACCATTGTCTAATTCAACGTTACAAATCTGATCTGTTAGATTCTTCTCTTCTGCTATTGACCACATCTAGCTTTCTGCTGCTGATGTCTTCACCGTAACCTTTTAAATGCTGGCTTTCGGGTTTTGTGTCTTGCCAAAGGGCAACCGATGATTTGGTCGTAAATGTTTTTAATTCAGAGTTGTCTTTTTTCTAGAGTGGTTGCCAACAACGGTTATGTCTCTTAATCTGTCCTGCTTTTTTAATTCATATTTCAAGTGTGAAGAGCTGGATTCATACTTTTCCCAACGGTATTTTCTCCTAAGTCAATATAACGAACTCGACAGCAATTCTAACTCGGCTCACCGATTTCTTATCCCCAGTTGCTATATATTAATTGATGGAAATAATAGACGATCTATTAAAAATCAACGTGTGGAATGCTGATAATCGTTATCGAGAATAGGGCTCTCTCCTTATCGGATATGAAGGAGCCCACATTACGATGTAAATAATGATTTAGTGAGACATACGGAATATCAAACTTTTGGCATCTCACGCCACCAAATAAATTATTATAAATGTTTGTACTAAAGCACAATAAATTCATTTAAAATATTGTTATATTCCGTGTTAAGGAATGAAATACTTAACACCAGGTGGATACGAGAAGAAAGGTTTATTGTACACAACCAGCACAATATGAAATACGGTACACTTATACACACAGGTCAATCTATTAGTGAATGCCAGCAATTGGAAGGTCAGACGTGCTTGCGTCGTCTCTCTCTCACTCTTAATATTTAACCCCCCCCAAACACGACGCATGTATATGGCACAAGGCCGAGTTTACATTGGTTCTCTGAGCCCATAGGCTCGGCCCAAAATATTACCTTAGGACCCGCATAAGCGGCTTCAGGGTCTGTCTACCTCCCTGGACGAAACTTTGCTCTTCAGCAAAGCCTCGTCCGGGTTCCTCTCTACTTAAGGCAAAGCGTTCGACAGTGAAGAACAGGAGAGAGCCCTATTCTCTCTCTCTCACTCTTCCCCGAGTCTCTCGGTACTTACAACCTATAATGTAATGGGGGTGAATGGTTATTCCATTACATCAAATGTGTATCATGTTAACAGATAGATCCTGAAAATTCTACCAACTTCGGTTCGTTAGTACCAAATTTACTGAGAAACGATTGCCTTGCATAATAAAACCTTACATAGTGCGTTAAACTTTGACGATGAAACAACGGCAAAATATAACGACTTTTATTTATAGTCATGATTGATTGAGAAGGAGAGAAGACATTAAAATTGCACTTTACGATTAATATCTTTAAGAACTTTCCTTCTTACTGATCCCAGAGAGAGTTCTGTTTATGTCGTTCTCTGTTATGTTAACCTGAGGGCGTTATCAGCGGTTTGCTTAGTGTAGCTTTACACATTTGGGTGCGTCTTATTTATCTCGTCGCGGGTTTTTTGAAGCCCTGTTTAAAGTTTCATTACCACTTTATATATTAAACTTAAATTTTCTAAATTTAAGATTGATAACTGATATTTATTCTTCAGAATAAAAACATATGACGTCATCTTTGTTGCTGTTATCACAATGTTTCGACCGTCGAGCTCTCCCGCCTTTATCAGGTTTATGTCAATCAATGGAACAATAATTTGTGGATTAAATCGTTGGTTTTGGGAATTTGCTGACATTAATTTTGGATTCAATCACTGGGATAGATAGTGCATAACTGGACTCAGTGGAAACGGGACAACAAATAGGAGTACTAAGAGTAATAACTAAATGAAATTTCTCTATACATGTACAGTGGAACGAGAACAATCTACCCCGTATATTAAATAAAGGGTTAAGTTGAGAATTCCGTGTAGATTCCTGATGAAGGCTGGAGGACACAATAGCTGAAACGTTGTGATAACAATAAAAAAGATAAGGACGATAGTATTCATGTAAATAGTGTAAATAATGATAGATCCTCATCCCCAAAATTCAGAGTGCAATTTGACTCGGTTTAGTAAAACATGTGAGCAAAATGATCGAAGAGAGAAAATAAAAAATATTGCGTACTTTTGGGTTTTTATAATCGAGTTCGCCCCAAGAAAGGCGTTAAAGCCACTATGACACAAGAGGTTGCTGGTTGTAAAAGAATTAGAAAACAAAAACATTAATAAGAAGCGAGAACAAGAGACGAGCAATCACGAGGAGAGTAGATAACGCAAAATATTGCGTTTAAATTTCTGAAGATTAAAGTTGGCTGGAAAGCATGGAGGGGGAAAGAGTGTTCCAGAGGAGATAAATGCACGAGAAGAAGCTGCTTACATAGAACTTACGGTTACACTTAACCAGCTCAACTGTAAATAGATGAGACATCGTCTCCAGTCTAGTACTGCGCTTAAATTTTTAAAAAAGGCCAGGTACGATAGTGGTGAGCTCAGATAATAATTTAATTACCATGGAAGTATTTATAGAAAATTCACTGGGAGGCAACTTTGCTTTACAGATTTTTTATTTGACATCTCTATCTATAAAAGGTAGAATGTGTGTGTGTGTGAGTAACGAATGCACGGCCGAATTTTCGACGGATTTGCACGAAAATTTACATGCACATGCTCCAAGTTAGTGGGAAGGACAAAACCGACTTTGCATTTCCCAACTCCCATCGATAGTGGAAATAATTGATTTTTTCATGCTTCTACGGCAGTTTTCATGTAGTTTGCGGCCATTTTCTACTGGCCAGAGTGAGAGCCTATAGCTGGCTGCCGCGAATAGGCAAGAAGATTCTATTCGCCAGCGTGAGAGCCAACAGCTGACTGACAGGAATGTTAACTAGCATGCTAGTATACAAAAAATCGATAGCTGCATTCGTCACAAGCGGTAAAAATTTAATCTGCATGGCACTTTACTCCAATTGGTTCATTCGCTTGCTTAAACTCAACGTTGATTTTGATTCAGCAGAACTGGGTTGGGTGTGAAAAAGTACTTGTTGTTAACATTGTTTTTTCATTCGGTTTTTCCAGTTACGAGTCCTTTTTTAAAGCTGATCGTTTTGTGTTCATTTTGTTTAGTTTTTTTCGTAACAGATTTAATGTTTAGTATAGAGCTTAGAAAAAATTCGCAGTGTGAGATAGGCAAGAAGTAAGGCATGTAACAACATCAACACGGCAAAGGGCACTCCTCTAAAGGCAAAGAAGGGCAAAAATATTTTAAGTCAAGTGATAGCGATTGCTGTATGAGTCGTACGATTTTTTAATCAAGCACGGGCAACGCCGGGCCATGTTTCTAGTAGAAGATATTGGATTGTTGAAGGCTTTTGGACAGCAATAGAACTATTAAAATGGGATTAAGCATTAAGAAAGAAAGATGGATTTAGAGAGAGTTAAAATGGCGGTGAAAATGGAGTCATTTTAACAGGAAAGAAAAGGATCTGTTTAAGCATGGGGAAGTGGTAGCCGATCAAGCCCGGATAGATACGTAGAGAGAAATAGTCGTGGATGAAGTTTACAAATGGGAAGGGTAGGAAAATGAATTGTGATAAATATGGTGGTGTTGAGTTAGGGGTCGGGGTGACTGCTGCCAGTGGTATGGGTCGGTGTCGTGAATTTCTAAGTATTAACCCCTCCGTGTCAGGAGTTGCTGTACCCCCCGGTAGCTGCGCATATCCGCTGCCTGCTGACATAACCCATTAGCTTAGCAGACAAAAGAGCACGCTAATAGACAACAACGGGCAGGAAAGATGAGACCCGAACTGCTAAAGATGGCTTGATTATCTCCATTTGTTAGTTTACTCTACGGCGAAGCGCGCCACAAACAAGCAAAGCGGGATTTTTAAGCATGTAAGGACGCACACAAAAAAGCTCTAACGTACATAGTCAAAGAGAAGAAAGAACCATCATTCTGACACTCGCATGCACACACGAAGTGTTAAGAGTAACGACGATACAAGAACAAAATATATATTTTCACAGAAACACCTATGGACACACATAGGGATAAATATATATTACAAAGACCGACACACTATATTTACAGTAACAAGTCACATGTACGCAACTTGATAGAAAATAACAAACAAATAGGCAGGATATATATATATATATATATATATATATATATATATATATATATATATATATATATATATATATATATATATTAATATTTTTTAATTTATAAACTTTTAAATATAAACTCATATATATGTATTTGTATCCATATTTATTACAGATATACGCCAAAATATATAGCAAATATATATAGAGACTTCTATATGTATGTATATATGCATAGAGGTGCGTGTGCTCAAAATGTAAATATTGTCGATTTATATATATATATATATATATATATATATATATATATATATATATATAGACGCATATATATATAAATATATTTGCATATATATGCACATTTTTCACACGTATTCATTGTAATATATATATATATATATATATATATATATATATATATATATATATATATATATTAGAGAGAAAGAGAGACAGTCAATGAATTTTAGACTCTTCATTCTGTCTGAATAACCTCATTCACACACACAAATATATTTGCACACAAAAGCTACACACAAGCTCCTTTTTCCCTTACACACTTGATATATATATATATATATATATATATATATATATATATATATATATATATATATATATATATATATATATATATATATATCATGGAAGGTACACAAGAATAATATAATCGCTCTCAGGCGAACGTGCGTATTCACCTTTATCAGTGTTCAAGTATAACTAGTTTTAAATTTTGATCTGTTGCAGAAATATTCCCATGAGAATTACTGCTTGATTTATTACTCATAATCTGAAATGAATGGAAGCAATTCGACATATTAGTTAAAACCTACTTACGTTTAGAATAAGTTGTAATAGACTAATGTTTATGTATGTAAAAGTTATCTAACTGAATTCATATTCAAATCGTATTCATGCATAACAAAAGTATAATTAAGTAATAATAATAATAATAATAATAATAATAATAAGTTGACATTAAAGGAAAATGTCACACATCTTTATAAAAAGTGCAGTGAAAGCCTTTAAATTTACGATAATAGGTAATAATTTTTAAAGATTTACTTAAGGTAATGGCTTTATTAAAATACATATGACTAAATTATCCTTCCATAATAAGACATCAATGAAATGATGACAAGAAGACAGACATGAATATGCGTATTATGGGATTTTAGAGTGTGAACTATAAAGATTTTACAGAAATCTTTGTTGCCTACCATGTATACACATATATCTTTCTTTCTGGTGCACACACAGATCACTATCTCTCTCTCTCTCCCCCTCTCACTTTCTTTCTCTCACTCTCTCTATCGCTCTCTCTCTCTCTCTCTCTCTATATATATATATATATATATATATATATATATATATATATATATATATATATATGCACACACACATGCCATTATATATATATATATATATATATATATATATATATATATATATATATATATATATGAATTTAAGATATGAAAACAATTATCAGAAACGAAATTTTAAATAGGATGTATCACATTAACAATTCCATTTTCTAGGAGTTGAATTAAAATAAGTTATGTATACATACATACATACACATATACATATATATATATATATATATATATATATATATATATATATATATATATATGGCCTGACAATTGCATATAGCATGAAACTGACTGTCGCCTCTAAGTGTTGACTTCTATGTTCACTTTTATATTTACATATATATATATATATATATATATATATAGTTATGTATGTACATACACACACATATATATAGATTCTATTTTGTTATATATGTATTCAAATTAATTATACACATACACACACACACACATATATATATATATTTTTTGTTTTATATATTTATACATATATTCAATTTAGTTATGTGTATATATACATATATATATATATATTACATTCAGTTATATATATATATATAATATATATTCAATTTATTTATTATACACACACACACACACACACACACACACACACACACACACACATATATATATATATATATATATATATATATATATATATATATATATATATAGATAGATAGATAGATATATTTATATTAGCTATGTAGATATATTCAAATATTCTATTTAGTGCGCGTCTTTCTGTATTTGTTGTAATTTTGCTATATTTTTGATTGACCAACATCGTTTTATAAATATAAACAGTCTGCTCACAGAATCAACAGTTTATATCATATGATCACTTCATTTGGAATATCTACATTTACCTTCCATTGTTAACCGACATTTACTGCAGTTTTCTAGTGTTCTTGCAGCGTCATTTTATGGTTCGTTAAGAGAGTCTAAAACAGTCCATAATACCCATTGTTCTAAGCGCTTTTGTCTAATTCAATTGAAGACGTTTGGTTTTAATCATTTCACCACAAGCAAGGAGATAATACCACTAAGACTGAAGGGGTTACTGGCATTGAAAGAGAAAAATTTTGAAGGAAGCTGCAACAGTACACAAAGGATATACGTCTATTCCTGTTCATTAGACGGCAAACGAATGTCAACCGTTTTGATTTGGTTTGGTTCGAGTTTTGTTTTACAGCATAGCAACCTCAACCGGTTATTTTATGTCGACAAGATATTTATTGCCGTTAATATTTTTTACCAAAAATCTTATATACCGAACCTATGAATACTAAACGGTATGTCCCAATCCTCATAAATACGTTGGACACTAATGTAAGTGTGAGTGTAGTGGGGTGTTAATATCCTGTCTAAGTAGTCCACCACTAGCCGTTGTTTACCTACTTCACGCCGCTGGCGAGTATTGTATTTTGTTGATGTTATAAAGATTAGCATTTCATTCCCAGCCTCCGTTTTGGTTATTCCTCATTCCGTAAACTTTTCTAGGTTACAACAAAAAATATATTGCTGATAATATTTTTTTTCGAAAATATATAGCTGGCAATAATAATAATAATAATAATAATAATTATAAAAATAATAATAAAATAAAATTAATAATTGCTGGTAACATTTTTTTTACTAAAATGTATTGCTGGTACTAAAACCTATTTTTACACTTACATAGTTTATGACCTCAGTATGTGGTTTATCTATTTGCCCATAGCTGGGATCCTAACAGGTGCTACCACCCCCAGTCAGGTTAGATCTGGGAACACAAGCAAATCAAAACATTCTGATCAGAGGCAATGCTGCCGGATGTAATTTATCATCTTACCCAGGACCCGGATGTAGTTTGCTACCATACCCAGGCCGGATGTTAACCGAGCGATAGGCGAATTAAATATTTGCATTGTGTGGAAGTCGTTGTTTTATTTTTTTTAATCAAATTTACATCAAACAAGTCAGCAAAGCCACTAAGACACAAGGAATTACTGTCTGTGAATGAGTTAGAAAACTAAAACATTATTAAGGAGAGAGAACAATATAAAAAAATTAGCAAGTAAGGCAGGATATAAAAATAGACTTTGCATTTAATTTTCTGTAGATCAAATTTGGCCGGAAAGCATGGAGCCGGAAGAGAGTCCCACAAGCGAGAAATTCAAGAAAGAAACTGTTATTATAGAACTTATTAAACCTAGCCAGCTCAACTATAAATTGATGCGACCCTGTTTCCAAGCTAATACTGCGCTTAAATTCCAAACATCTAGGTACCATAGCGAAGAGCACATCCGAACATTAACTATGAAAGTATTTATAGAAAAGACACAGGAAAGCAACTTAGTGTGAAAATGGCTGAAGCTGAGATGCCAGGTCAGGACCAATAATATTGCTGATTATTTGGATTTTATTAAGAATCTCTAAATATGGAGTAGGATCACTGGACCATATATGGCAGCAATATTCGAAGCATGGACGAATGGTAGAATTAATAGAAATTCCAAGCTCTGTAAGAATAAATTAGATTCTAGAGCATCTATTCACTCACAAACATCCGTATCCGATAAGAAAAAATTCTTGTTGGTAACACTATCATTCTAAAGAAATCTAATTCTTGACGACGTCATAAGTTAATGGAAGCCATTTATATAACCCAGTTCAAAACAAGCCCCAAATCTTGACTATTTCACAATAGTAGTGAGTATTCTCGGGTTTTTTTTTAAATACATTCCAAAAAGCAATTGCAACAGCAAAGAAAACATATTAACAAGGAACCGGCTGAAAATGGCTAATGAACTCTCTGAAAGCACTTAGAACAATAATCATTACTGAGAGTTTATAAACTCTATTATTTTCCCGCCACAGGAAAATTTAAGAATCTTTTAAAACTTATTAAAAACCCTATAACAGTTTCCTTATCTACTACATTCAATGAGGGCACTTCGACGTCATGACAAGATTGTCTCGCCAAATCAATTACTTCTGAGTAGTTAGTTCAATTTTCATTATGTGCTCTTTACTTTTGGCCGTGTGCCAAATCTGAGCTTCGATTAATAAATTACTATAACATTCAATGGAATACTCACTCTTTCACACAGACACACACACACACAGATATACGAGGTGTCCATAAAGTTCGTGTGCACATTAAAAAATTTATAGCTTTATTTGTATTTACTATAGAAATAATCTTTAAATTTTTTTATAAAGTTTAATGTACCTAGTTTTAAGTATATCTAAAATAACTAATGTGATTTTAGGCATTACTGTAAATCAGTTGGCAAATATATTCCGTGAACTGCAAAATCGTATTAAACTTTGTATTGCTAATGATGGAGGACATGTGGAAACTTAAATAAATTTTCAATAAAACCTTAAAAAATATAGATTTACTTCTTTCTAATCCTTTTTATAAATTATTTCTATCGGAATTACTGCCTTCCTTGGGGTGAATTAACTAATATATAGTAGATATTCATTTATATCGCGAGATAAAGTTTTGGCCAAAATGGTGCCATTTGGTGATGAAACTTGAGTGGCCTCTCCAGGGCGTGTGTTTGGTCGATGTTATATGGAGGGTCAGTGCGCTGCCCAGACTACATAATCCCAACTCCCGGCCGTACCGACAAGATTAAAAAGAATACAGGACATTACATCTGGGGAGGGCTTGGCTGCAGGAGTTACCAGAAAATTGACAGACATTCGCCTTCATGAATTGTCACAGGCTTTTCTGCCTGGATTTACATCCAAATACTTTTCATTATATGGATATGACCGCAATGGAGCGGAGGTTTTAAAATCTGGGGTTTTCTCGCCCGGGATGGGCTGTCTCCAACGTTTAATGTGTGTAGTAGTGGGTTAACTGAGAAGTGTTCCGTTTAACAATGGCAGGAGATTCATATCGTGAGCAGGTAGATATGATTTTTATATAAGGTCGCGCGTATGGCAATGGACGCGAGGCTGCCCGGCTGTATTAGATTGCATTTCCGGACCGAAGGCAGACGATTAATCTAACCCTTCCTGCTATTTATCGTCACGTTGCTGAGATTGGATCCGTTGTACCACAAACTATGGATCGAGGAAGACCGATTGTACATTTAACAGTGTTTATCATAAACTTTAAACTTAAAACGAAGGATTTGCCGACTTATGTTTATATGGATTTGGACCTTGTTTTGGTGTGAGGAACCCAAATTTTGTAAAAGTATTTTTCATACACCCTATATAACTAATTTATTTCAATATGATACAATATTGCTTTTTTCAGTATTTCATTATTTCAAATATTTCTAATAAATTGTAAAAACATATTTGTTTTAAAATTTTAATATATTTTATGGAATACATTATCTGTATAATTTTTTTTCTAGATGATTCAAATTCTTTCCTTTTCTGATGTTTTTAGCATAATGTTTCGTAATTTTTCTTCGTGTACAGTCTATAAAATAAGAAAAAAAAAGAATAAAATTATTTCTTCATTCAAATGCAATCATTTCCTGTTTCTGAATAAATATGCTTTAGATTTTTATAAATTATTTTTAGTGGGCAAAAATTACCAATGAAAATTAAAATTATTGACTGAATACACGTTTGAAAAACATTTTTTCTGCTTTTTTCGTTTGATCTGTTTAAGAACGCTTAATAAATTCGACGATAAATCATGGTTAGATTGATTCGCGATAGATAAATCCATGCTAAAAAGAAAGTGTTCAATTGTTCGAAAAAATTATCGCAATGAACATTGCAGAATGTTTAAAATTAGCATAAATTACGAATATCGAAATATACTTTTCAGAAATTAAGCAAACTGTAAATAGATAAGAAAATATTTGAAAAAAAATGCAGAGCTTAATTGATATGTATTAATTAAACATTTATCTGTCAATAAATGCTGAATGATCTGCATAAAGATGAAGAGACTTAGTTTTGTTCTATCGACAGAATCTGAAAAATTTTTAGCTTTATATATCTTACAAAAGATTGATGAGCTGTAAAGAAAAAAACATATCTATCGTCAGATTATGAGGATACCAGGAACATTTTATTGAAAGAAGTCTCAATAAAAACAGGTACAAAAAAGAAAAGCGTCCCTTACAATCGGAAGACAGTTGACACATAATTTGGAAGGAAGGCTTGTAAACTTAAAACACCGATTGGATATTCTGGACATTTGAGAAATCGGGGAGAATAACGAGTAATACACATTTTTAATCATTTCACCCGAAGCAAGCCGATAATGCTCCTAAAACACAAACGGTTACTGAGTGTGAAAGAATCTGAGAAAAAAAAATCATTAAGAAGAGATGCCAATAAATGATGAGGAATTAAGGAAGTATGACATGCCGACAAAAATTGTGGAAGATCAAACTTGACTAGAAAACAAGAAGTCGGAAGAGAGTTCCACAAGTGAGAACTTATGGTTACATAGAGCAATTTCAAGTGTAAAAGACTGAGACCGAGCTGCCAATCTAGTATTGCGTTTATATTCGTAAAGTCGAGTTATAAAAGAGGAAAGCTCATCAGAATATTTCCCATGAAAATATTTATAATAAAAAAAAAACACAGTGAATATATATCATGCGAGTGGAAAAGGGTTTGAAACCGAGATGTCAGTTTAACGTGTTTAGTGAATAATTGTCAGAACAAAGACAAAGAAGATTGATAATACATAAAAAGTTATTTAAGGTAACAAAAGACAAGTAAGTGTAGTGTCATGATCGCCCAAGTTCTGAAGAGATAAATAAATAAAA
>CAHIKZ030000161.1:787500-807500 GCA_903632075.3 Acanthosepion pharaonis | reverse complement strand
GGTCGATTTTACTGTTTTTAACCGAAACGCTCCTCTGTGGCTCAATCGGTAAAAGCATGTCAGGATACAGGTTCGATTCCTGTCAGAGGACGCATATTTTCTATGGCAATTTCTCGGACATTCACGCCGGTAAATATTGTTAATACTGTTTATTATAAACGGGACATTTACTTAAATATTTGTGTCTATAAAAAAATAATACATAAATTATGTATGTATGTGTATACCTTTCATGTTCGCTGTTCGAATGTTGGTAACAATCAGTATTGTGTAATTTGGATTTCAAGAGAGTCATGTCATCTCTACCTGAATTATTGCAACAAAAAAAAATTACTAGACTTCGTGTGGTCTTCATCTCTACTGAGTTAAAACTAATAAATATATTTCTCTATTTACAGACAGCTTCACACGACATGAAATATCTTCTTCTCTCTGTGTATTCTTTGGGTGTGGACAGAAAAATCAGCACTTTAATGAGACTCTCTTTTCAAAGACCAAACCTCTGAACTCTATTAAGAATGTTGGCATCTCATCTTATAAGTTATCTGATCTGAAAGCGAACAAAGTTCTCTTTAATGTACAATGATTTTCTTGCTGACTTTTATTTGTTATCGTATAATGATGTTATCTTTTATTTCTTTAGGGAAATACAATTTTAGTAACGCCTTCCCCCTTCACGCTCTCGTCATTATTTTTCTGGTCTTTAATTCCTTGCAAAAATTATGCTGTGTTTTAATTATTTCCTCTGCAAATTTATTATGAAACATTTATTATGTATTATTTTAATAATTTCCTTTGCAAATTTATTATGAAATACTAGCAGTAGAGCCCGGCGTTGCCCTGGGATGTAACAGTAAGAGATAGATCAAGTATCGACCATCATAAAGACTGAAAAATAAAATTGACAAAGATTATTGTTTAAGGTTGACGGACACGCATGTCTTAATTAGTTTTTTTTTTTTTTTACGAATTGGTCAAACGCAAACTCAAACAAAAACATTGTTTTCAATCGTTATGAGTCTACCGATTGAATAGAATTTTATTATAAACAATTGTCTTGTAAATGGAATTTTTAAAGCATTCTGAATGTAAAAATAAATTTTAAAAAAGTGTGTAAGACAATAAGAAACAATACCTGCCAAAAAAAAGTAAAGTTTTGTTGAAATCGGTTGAAAAATGTAGGAAATCCGATCCCATATATAAACGAACACACACACACACACACACACACACACACACACACACACACACACACACACACAACAAAACTGGGTTTTACAATAATAAGTATAACTCGATAAGAGTTGTCCCCCTTTCATTAATGCCTCTTAATCGTGATTTCAAATTGATTTCGTGCAAAAACAATTATGTTTTTCTATTTTTTGCGCTGTCAAAACCACCGCAAGGTAATTTTACGTAGTCCTATGAAGTTTTGTTGAAATCGGTTGAAAAATGTAGGACATCCGATCCAATATATAAACAGACAGACACACACACACACACACACACACACACACAACCTGGGTTTTATAATAAGTATGATTACTATAAAATTAGATATCTTATTTTCTAGTAGAAATGTTTAACATCTTTCTAAAAAATTATTTCCTTGATTTCCCCATTCCTAAACTAGAATCCTCGCAATCCCGATTGACCATATATTTAGGTTTGTAGCCGTACAACCAAAGCTGGCCAAATTACGAATTACTGAGTCTATTTAACCCATAGTTGGAGTTTTTGAATATTAGGCAATTGGGATCAGTGTGTCCTGCTGTTTACGCATGACTGGAGCTCGAGTAGAAATGGATATCTTCATGATATTTGCATGTAAATGAAAGTAACAAACTCGACTGGAATTCAAACTCGGTTCTCCGATTGTTCACTCCGAGACACTACCCATTAATCCACTCTGCCTCCCCCACTGAGTTACTGCTATCGTAATACTAACGTTTATCCTATAAAAAAAAAGTATAAACATATAATAAATGACAATTGATGCAAGAGTTATTTGCCTAATTCTCTTTTCAAGGTGAGAGGGACATAAAACGAAGATTGATTAATACGACCAGAAAACAACGGCTAATTTAAAATAATATACTTGGTAAATTTAATGCCTATAAAAATCAATTAACATATTAATATTAACATATTCATATTATTAACATATCAATATTAACATATTAATCAATTAACATATTAACAAACATTTACTTTGTTAATTTAATAATAATATAATAAATCAATTAATATATTAATTCAAATATTAATTAATAAGATAAATACGACATAAAATATTATAATTTAATTAATAATACAAATTAACAAATATTATAATTTAATTAATAACATAAGATAACTACTTCTATATAAACCATAAAGGAATATATTTAATTTCGAAGAAAAATTTAATTTTGAAGAAAAAAATTTACAAATGAAATAAAACTGCTGAAAAAAAGTGAAAGACGTAAACAAGAGCATAATTTCATGAAAGTGCGCGTATAAAAGAACGTTAAATTCTTAAATACTCACGTATACAAAACAAAGTAACAAAAGGCGAAATGGAAAAGACGCGGAAAAACATGAAAAAAAAATTGTAAATATCGTTTAAAAACAGAACTCCCTGAAAACTGGAAATTTTACCAAGAAACTTCGAAGTAGGGATAAAATTGATATTTAAAAATTAAGTAATCTTTTCGTATAATATTATTAACGCTCTATTTTTAATATTATTTTAATATTTTTAATATTGGTCTGAACACAGTGTCGATCCACCCCCCTATTCCCATTCTATTCGATTGTTAAATAGGAATTTCTACACAGTCAGCTTCTTCCCTAGAGTTATTACTTGATCGATCAGAATCCCGAGAACACCCTACTTCGATCACTGTGATCGTAGCGTCTTCATGTCTAAGGTCAACCGTTATGTAAATTGTCTATCCTCACAATATACACTCTCTATTTCCTCCCGTTACGCCCTTAAACAACCTCAGTCAGTAATACTCATTTTGAGTGGCTCTTGTGAGTTGAATTTTTTGAATATTAGTATAAAATGTTCCCTTTGTTTCTGCCAGTTCAGCCCTTCACAGTTATTACATAGTAGACTCATCCTTATTTCTTTCGTATTCAGTTGATAAGACGGAAGTTCTATTCGGAAAGTTTCTTCACTAAAATTGTTACTTTGTGAAAGATACTTTTGAACGATTATTAGGATGTTACTATATTCATTGCTTTGGTTAAACGTTTTCTATTCTATAAATCCTCATAATAAGCACTCCTTACTTCCTTCTCTTACAACACATTCATTTAGTAATTTTTCGCCTTTAATGGATATTGTGCCTTGTATGGAATGTTTACGATTATGACTCCTCACATCCTCTTACCTTTGCTTTTTTTGCTCAAAATAATTGTTTATTCTTTGCTATCTAATCTTTTTCCTGTTCTGTCAACCATTCATGAAAACTCGTCAAGTGCTTAAATTTCCATATGCACTATTTCTCTTGTTTTCAGTAAGTCCAGTGAGTGTTAATTTATCTAAGCCGTCTTTCCTCATTATGCGTTCACAAAATTTCAACGACCTGTTTTTGATTCTAAGTACAAGTTTCCTAGTTATTTTATTTACCTTAAGACTTCTTCCTTTCTCACATGTTTTGTCCATCGTTCTGTGGTAGAACAATATCTCTTTTCTGCGAGGAAAGTGTTGAATATCCACTGTTATATAGACAAAAATATAGTACATACCAGTTCAAATCAGTTTCTTATCTTTTAATATTGACAAAGTTTTTTGAAGTCATAATTCGCTGTTACTAACAAATGTTAAATAATAGTTGAGTTAGTTAAAAAGTGAAATCTGAACCCAAGTTTCTCAAACACGATATTATTTATTTATTAAGCATTTTGAACAATATGTAATGCTATGTAAGTTTGATAAATACAAAATGCTGGGAAATTTTGATTGATATGAAATGCCATGTAATTTTGATTAATAGGAAAGACTATGAATTTTTTAGTAATATTAAATGCTATGTAATTTTGATCAATATGTAATTCTATATAATTTTGATCAATATGTTATGCTATGAAATTTTGATTAATATGAAATGACATGTAATTTTTAGTAATATGAAATGCTATGTAATTTTCATCAATATGTAATTCTATATAATTATGATCAATATGTAATGCTATGTAATTTTGATTAATATGAAATTCTATATAATATACTATTTTCTATATAGTAATGAATTTTGCTGATAATTTACTGATTAATTACTGTAATTAATTAAACTTCACGATTTAGTTCATATAAATGAGATACATGCTTTTGAATGGGTTCAAATTAGCGTAGGCAGAAATGGAATGTGGATTTTTTCAACATTATTATTGTTCTGGGATTATAAATTTCAACCCAAGAGCAAAAAGGCTTTGCCAGTTGCATCCTTCATGTTTATCACTGTTACACCACATCGAATTTAACAGAACGCCCACCTCCATAAAAATAAATTTGACATCTGGACCATGAAAATGAAGAAAGAAAAACAAATAACAGTAAAATCATCATCCGTCATATTGCGATAATTCTTTTCATATTCGCTAAGATATATATATATATATACTGACTTTTTTCTCACGGTAACATTTGGTATTGTAGAATATTTCCCGCTAAAACAGAAAGCGAGAGAAAAGTTGAATCTATCAAAGTTTTGATTGGAAATAACTTTCTTTTCCAGAAAACTAACTATAAAAAGGGGACATAGAAATCTATATAGCAAAACAGTAATATCACAAAACATATATATATTTTTTTAAAAAAAGAACGAAAGAAACATTTCATAGCAGTCACCTTCTCTCTTTCTCTAAATACAATTAAGGAGGGCCTACCGTCTCGGTCGACGGATGAGGAGTTTTTTCAGCGGCAAGGTGTCCGCGGGGAGTTACTTACTCAAGAAACAACGGATAAAGCAAGTGTAGGTCTGTCTGCACAATTCCCAGAAGAGATGGCGCCCCAAGAACAGTTGGAACTGTGGAAATGCCGTCATACGTAAAGCTTTACTGGGGAAGACCGCTGTGCATGTCTGTAGGGCGTAGGCCACAATCATTATTATTATTATTATTATTATTATTATTATTATTATTATTATTATTATTATCTGAGCGCAGACGTCCGGCAGAGGGTGGATCTCTGTCTGAAGCACATAGGCTACAAAGAAAGAGAAAATGTGATTTTCTTGTCCGGCCGTCTACGTGTAGGATATCAATAGTGAAAGCGATAAACTAAGTTTCGTCCTAAGTGGGGATAAAAAGAAATTAGTTCACGAGGGCCAGCCAATTAATTTGAGCTGTCTCCGAGACTGGCTTGAGTAAATAAGGCCGAATATAAATAATATTCAACCCATATATAAAGTTAAGTATTTTTTACTTCAAATAATTAGTTTATAATAGATTATTAGTTTGGTAGCTTAATTCTTGTAAATTTCAGGTTTTTTTTTCTTTCTTTCACCCATGACGCTATACAATCCAACATACATTCATATATACACGTGAGCGCGCAACAACACATATATCTTACTACAGAGCCGAAACGTCTTCGTAAGTACATTGCAATATAAACTCCACCTAAAGTTGCTAGCCCAGATCTGTAAAGAATTTGGCTATAACTAATTACAATAGCGAAAAACTATATTTGACCGTGTCTTTGCAAGTAGCACGCTTGTCTTCATCAATTCCAATGGTACACTATTTACATTATTCGGACTATTATCCTCATCTTTGTTGGCATATTTACGTTTCGGCCGTTGTACGCTCCTTCTTCTTCAGGTGGTTGGAATGTCGAACATTATTTCGCTCGCTAGGGCAGACCGTTCTAGTTCCACGTGCCATGTTTAATGGAGGTGAGTTATCACTTATCTCCTGTTAATTCACCTCTTCAAGTTCTCCACTGCCTTAACCAGGTATTGAACTCACAGTTCTTTGGGTCCTGTCACTGGATCTAACCAACGCCTTTATCCACTGTGCCATGTGTCCTTAATCCACATGACACAGTGGATAAAGGCGTTGTAAATAGTATACATAATACCTCATCCCAGAAATACAGACAAATTCCTATAGTCTATTGATTATTTTATGTGGACTAGCATAGGTATTATATTCAACTATTGTAACCTATTCATAAGTGCATAAATTCTAAGTAGCACATTGTAAATTCATGTATACATATCCATCTATTTGTAAGAGAGAATTCACTGTTTCTTTAATCATGATGCCTTGAGAGATAGAGTCAAATTTACTTTACAACGAGAATTCCCTTTCTATCTGAGACCAATATTCCCTATAAAATGGTCTTAAATTTAACAATTCAAATTAGTCTTATGAATATATCAAATGATATTTTTATGTTAGTTTGGCAAAAAGACAGACTTAAAGCATGTATTATCCATCAGAAATGTGGCCTGGGTCTTACGCTATGTTCTATACTCTAGATACTTGTACATACGCCGACTTCATATCTAACGCAACCCCTGAAATTTTTGGCAAGAGCTTTAACCCCTCGAGAAAAATTATATGTATATAGTGCAACCGTATATAGAAGATGCCTGATTTTTAACCACTTCAAACAACTACTTGTGTATAGCGCGCCCTACTAATTTTTGCGTAAAAAAATTCCATAAAACGTCGCACTATAGACGAGTATATATGCTACTACTTTTAGGCCATACAAGTGTAGATAGGAGAAGCACTAATCAAACGGATGACATAAAAGATTGAACATTTGTTTTCTTTTCTGGACACAGAGTGTGTAGAAACTGTCCAAATGTTCTGTAATTCCGAACGTTTTCGGCTATACTTTTAGGCATTATCAAAGATGATTTTATTTTTGCTTTTAATTTGGTGTATAGATTGTGTGCAAGTTTATAAAGTTATAGGGTTGTTATATTTCCCGGACACAGTTAGCCCATTGTGGCCGTTTTCGTAGTTAATATTATTAAGTGCTGTTTTTTTTTCTGTTTTGTTATTAAGGCTTCCAATGTTTTTTTTAACTTGTTTTTAC
The DNA here is from genome assembly GCA_903632075.3 of Acanthosepion pharaonis. Lineage (NCBI taxonomy): Eukaryota > Metazoa > Mollusca > Cephalopoda > Sepiida > Sepiidae > Acanthosepion > Acanthosepion pharaonis. The sequence continues at coordinate 800,455 of CAHIKZ030000161.1, read as the reverse complement.
ATGTGGATGAGGTTATTATATTTGTATTTTCTACTAGTATATTTCGGATAGAGTCTGTTAGATTTGCAAGTTTAAATGTATTCTAACAGAGATGTGGTCAGATAAGTGCAACGTAAGGCGTCTGCATAGGCATGTAGTAGTGTGAGAGATGTAATTATTTATGAATTCGGTTTGATCAGGAACACAGTTACTTAAGGTGCATAGATAAAGTTCGTTCGCTGTAATTTTGATTTTGCTTGTCTGTTGTTAATTTTGAGGATAAGTTTAGCTGTTTTTAATTTCTTGTAATAGAAAATTAATTTGATATTTTTTGTTCGGGTCAATTGCGGTAGTGTATTTCTTTATTACAGAACATTGGGACAGTTTCTGTACACTCTGTGTTCAGGAAAGAAAATATTTGTTGGAACACAAGACGATTGCGTCTAGCATTAAACAGACTGTCGCCTCTAAATGTTGACTTATACGCTCACTTATATATATATATATATATATATATATATATATATATATATATATATATATATATATATCGTACTTATAGTGCTGGTGTTAATAAAACATGCTCGATTTAATGAAACTCCCAGTCGTATTATAAGTAAGGGACAATATATATATATATATATATATATATATGTAAAAGTGAACATTGAAGTCAACATCTAGAAGCGACAGTCTGATTCAAGCTGAACACAATCAGCAGGCCATGTGCATCGATCGATTTTTATATATACTTGTCAGTGATGGTTTATGGGTATTCTAATGCATTTTGGGTAGCCGATTGTATTATTCTAACGCTCATTTTGGTGGCCGTGGTTTCTTCATTTGTTTATTATTTACTGTTGTGGTAGGATCCACCTAATTTGCATAGTGGAGTACCGACCATATAAATATGGTTGGTACCGGGAAGACGAGGAGAGGAATCAAGAGATTCAATCCAGAGACTCTGCCGACTGCGACTAAGTCAACACATTCTCCAGGAACGGTCTTCCCAAGAATATACAAAAGATTATATGTAAATATTGTGTACACTTTCTTGTTTCAATACATTTTGTTCTAAGTACATTTTGTGTTGTATTATTATTCCATGCATTAGTCAAGTTTCAACATTTACCAAGTTGATTTACTTATTCATTTGTATGGATTCGTTTATTTTACTTGCTATTGTTTATTTATTTTGTTTTATTTACTTATTTTCACTTGTTCTTGTTCGTTTTTAGTTTTCGATTGTTAAGTAGCCTATTAAAACTTCTCAGATATGTTTAGAAAGCATTGTTCTATTTGCTCTTTGTAAAGCATGTTTCGTGTGTGTAGTTTATTTGTTTTCAGGGCTCTTTATTAATTCCTATGTATATTTTTCTTCGTTATATTTTATTGATTTGCGAACAATTGCCTTTTAAGGAACTTTCGTTCTTTTTTCTGTAGCTAGACATGGGTTTAATTTCTTCAGTTGGTTTGTTGATTGTTTTCCTGATGTGCTTTTTATTGTTTGTGCCATGTACTCGGTGCAATTGTAATTGATTTGAGGCATCTTGTAATTTAATTTTATCTCATTAATCTAGGCTATAATCTTAATTTTGTCGATCAAATGCACTTAGACAAAAACGATAATAATATTATTTACTCAAAAAATTGAAAACACACACCAGCAAAATCAAAATTGCAATGAATGAACATTATTCATGAGTTTAAATGCTTAATAACTGGGTTCCTGATCAAACCAAATTCATAAATGATTACATAGGTCACACTATTACATGCCTATCCAGACGCCTTACGTTATACTTATCTAAGCTCAGCTCTATTAAAATCCATTTAAACATACACACAAACTTATAAAATCCATCTGAAACATGCTAGTAGAAAATACAAAAATAATAACGTTATCCACATGTAAAAAACGATTAAAAATGATAGAAGCATTAATAATAAAAAAAACAACACAAAATAATATTAACTACGAACATGGCCACAATGTGCTGTGTTCGGAAAATAAAACGTCCCTATAACTCTAGAAACATTGTTTAGTTTGTTTTATTTTTATTTTCCTTGCATTATTATTATTATTATTATTGTTGTTGTTGTTTTTTTTTGTTTTAAAATGATGTTCATATAAAAAGGCATAATTCATGTAGATATGTGGAAAATATAACGGTTAATTCTAGACTTGAACTGATTGAAATTGTAATGGTCGGAGAAACACCCTTTTCGGAATCATTTTCCCGAAAGCAGAGGTACCTGGGAAGACGCTGGTTGGGAAGTTAATCTCACCAGTGGAATACGAAGGAAATAAAACGTACCTCGCATGGCGGATCTTAGTCGTAAAGGTTAGAACTGCGGAATCTAAAGAATGTAGTTCGTCTGAACACACTTGTTATTATTATTTTATTTTCTTTGATTTCTGGTGTGTACTCATTGCTTTCCGGGTCGCGCCCAAAGACCTAAAGTCAGAAACGGCATCATGACATTTTCCTTGAGCAGTTCAAAAGAAACAAAAACAAAACAAAAACACATGTTTTACATAGATAAACACCTTTGTAATGTGTAGGTTTTACTCGTGAGAACAATTTTTAGTGTTCCATTTAGGCATGGGCTACCAGAAATCCTTTTAATGAGTTTATTGAAATCTTTTCCAATCAATCCGAGGGCTCCAACTACAACAGGGATTGTTGATGTTCTCATGTGTCACATTACTTGAGATTTCGATTTCAATGTCCTTGTATTTTGATAGCTTTTTTTCAAGAGACATTGCATTCTGCAGGGACTGTCATATCAGTAATAATAATAATAATAATGATGATAATAATAATCTACCAACCGCCCCATGCAGTCAGATGTGGCACAAGGCCGAATTTAATGTTTGGTATCAGAGCCCGTAGACTCGGCGAAAAAATTCCCCGTAGACCCCACATAAAACGGGGTCGGGTAGCTGTTTCCCGAGAGGAGAATCTACCCCTCGACATTGGCTCGTCTGGGGATCCTCTCTGCCCGGAAGCCGAGAGTTTGACCAGGACAACTGGCAGCTGGATACTATCTCTAACTGCCGGATATCTACCAACCGCCCCACGCGGTCAGATGTGGCCGAAGTTAATGCAGGGTATCCGAGTTCGTAGACTCGCTCAAAACTTTCCAGCAGATCCCATATAAAACTGGGTCGGCTAGCTGTCATCTGAAACTAGACTCTGCCATTCGACGTAGCCTCGTCTGGGGGTCCTCTCTGCCAGGGCGCAGAGAGTTTGACCAGCAAAACCTAGAGACGAATCTCCAACTGCAGGATATCTACCAACCGCCCCACGCGGTCAGGTGTGGCACAAGGCCGAATTTAATGTGTGGTGTCTGAACCCGTAAACTCAGCCAAAAATTCCGCTTAGACCCCGTATAAAACGTGGTCGGGTAGCTGTTTCCCAAGAGGAGACTCTGCCCTTCGACATAGCCTCGTCTTGGGATCCCCTCGGTCCGCAGGCAGTGTTTGATCGGCACAGCTGGAGATGAATCTCCAACTGCAGACCAACATACAGTATTTACTACTGCATTTATGCGAATGAGACATACACATGATCGTCCGGCGGTATGCTGCAACAGTTAGTGTGAAATTGTTGTATGTTTGTGGAGAGTAGCTATTTCGCAACTAAAATCGATCTATGAAACGGAAATTTTTCTGTAGCTGTGCATAATACTCACGCCTAATTTTCCTTATTATATTTTTGGAAAAAATGTGTATTATACATAGGGAATTACAGTAATTTCCTGCTGAGTTGAGGCACTTCGAATAGTGTATCTACTGAGCAAGTAATTAAAAACCGCTTGATTACCTAATGCCATTCGAAACGCAACGAAACCACTTGGCAGCTTAATTGACTTGTGCCAAAATCATTTCTAATTCATACACATCAAACCTTGCGAAAGTGCAATAGACGTGTTTTGATGATTAAGCGATTCGATGAAGAACATCAGTTATTCAGAAACAACTGAGATGGGCTCTGAAAAGACGCTGAAGACGTGTTGTAGATGAGCGGATACTTTCGGTCAATGTGCAAATTTAAAAACAATTATTTGTAGATGAAAAAATAATGATAATCTGAACAAAAATCAATTAAAATCATACAGATCCATGGATACGTGATTAGACACAAATGGCATTTTCAGTGTGAAAATCCACGATATTGTATTCATAAAATGGCGGAAAGTATAAACAAGAAAATATATTTTATCGGTAAAAGAAAAAGAAAGTCTTTTTAGGCTGTAAATAAACCGACGACATTAAGCAAAATACTCGACAACAACCAGCAACAGTTATGAGAAAATTAATATATATACATACATAGACACACACTCACACAAACCCACACACACACACACATATCTATATCTATATATATATAGAAAGAGAGAGAGAGGCAACAGCCTGCTTCATGATGAGTACATTTTGCATGAAGCAGTCTATCTCTGAGTGTTGATTTCAATGTTTTCTTTTATATTTACACACGCTCTATCTTTGATATTCAGCACTTTATCCCATAAATATAGCATAAACTATATTACTTCCTTTTATATATATATATAGATATATATATATATATATATATATATATATATATATATATGTATAATGTTCTGAATAATAAAAAATATTAAAAAATTTTCGGAAACACTGGGTTGTATAGTAATATTTTTTTTTATTATTTCAATTAGGTTCCTCGAATAGTTTCAGCAAGCATGGCCATCATCAGGAAAAAAAAACAAAACAAAACCCATGCTTGTTACTAGCAGTGAACTACAGGAGTGAATGACTGTTTCTGAAAAAAGTGAACTTTGTCTGTAATTTTCATTTGTTTTTTATAGTTAATTTTGGTCAAATCTTGTGTTGGTCAAACAGCGTCTTTTAAGTTGTTTTTATATATATATATATATATATATATATATATATATATATATGTGTGTGTGTGTGTGTGTGTGTGTGTGTGTATCATTTTTGTCATGCTATTGATGTAATATCCTAAAACAAGGAATATTGCCCTACTTTGTTTTGAAATTAAATGTTACGAACATTGAATTGTACCGTATTCTTTCTCATATATATATATATATATATATATATATATATATATATATATATATATATATATAATCGTAAAGACATCATCAACCGATTATAAGTCAGTAAGTCAATAATGAACGAAAATAACAGTTAATACAAATTTATACATAATTTATTAACAAGATCAAATGGAGAATGTTTGAAAAGTAGACAAACTTGAAAAGACAAACGTTCGGAGTTTACAAACGACATTACTGCTCAGACGGATTTACAATAATGAGAAACAATAATTTGAAATATTTAATCATCAATTAGAACTACCATTTGTTTAAACAGAGATATTATACTCTGAGATAAAAAGCTAGCTCTTCTTAGAAAGGAGCAGTATAACAAAGATTGACTAATAATGGATAGGAAATTAAAATGGTATTTCTTGTTACTCAAAATGGAAAAGAAAGCTCTAAACAAATATCAATTTCTAGATTGAATATTATTATCAGCAAAATAAAAGGGGAAGATTTCTTCTTCTATGTTCCGTGTACTGTCCGTGTGCTCTCCATAACTTGTTCTTAGCAATAATTTTCCTTTTGTTATATCTTTTAAACTCTGTCCTGTCAATCATTTACCAAAGGTCGTTAGGTTGGTTATGCGCTGATTTTCTCTGCATCTCTTGCTTTTAAATATATCCTGGATTCTCAAATTTTTCCAGCATTCTTTCCCGACTATGTACTCGAGAAAATCCAACTGTCTCTGCGATGTATAATTGTCCCATTTCTTTCCATTTTCTCTAAAACTTTGTCGCTGCCCACGTGTTCATTCCATGGAATTCTTAGTATCCTCCTGTTTGATGAGATGATCCATCTCCATCTTTGATAAGGTAATCCAACATTCACTGCCATATATTATATAACAGTTTAGTATTATTTCCTTTGTTTGCAATGATCCTTAGTGTTGTGGCCTTGTTAGAGCCAGAAATAAACATACAAAGAGAGGCAGTGAGTTAAACAAATATATTAATAGAAACAGTAATACAAACATATATAAACGAGAGTATTACAGCAAGAATTTTCGATCTAACTGTCAGACCTGGCCGCTCAAAATTTCCTCTCCAAAAGGCCGTACCTGCTCTTTTTTATAACTGGGGGACTACATACGTGAGTGGGCAAATTACCATAACACTTAGTAATTTGCTTAACTTTTGGAAGGCAGCTTTTGTCATCCACCTTCGATGTGGGTGCCTGCACTTTCCCTTCGCAGAATTTTCTTATTCGTCTCTTTAAAAATTTGAGTTTAGCAACTTTAACAAAATATTGCAATAACCTTCATAAATATGAATGTTGATAGGTATTTAAAGAAATAAATTGGTACTAATCAAAAGATTTTAAGACTAAGAATTTCTGTATTCCTTTTGTGACCCTATTTAGGTCGCTAGAAAGAAAGAAGAAAAAAGAAAGGCGAGAATTAAATTTAGGTGATAAGAAGCCATCACGAAAAGGACACTAAGCGATGTTATTCTTTTTAACAAAGAAAAATGCTAAAGGTTTTATTCTCATTAGCGAGGAAAGTAAGATACTGGATTTAATCTGATTTATGTTACGGGGCGGCGAATAAGATATAGCCAATCTGCCCATGGCAATGGGGAAAATTCCAGGTTGGTCAAATGACATACGAAACAGAAACTGAGAGATAATATTAATTAGATCATGCACTGGATCGCGAGAAAAAATGTCCGCTGGACCACCATGAAGGAAAGATTAAGCCTTTGACTATCTACAGAATATCATTGAGAAAAACACCTGTTTATTCTCAGGGCTGGCTATGATAGCAACATTATTTTATCAGAACGAATAATTGGCACCAAGGTGCGATACGTCCAATTGACCACCCACTTGTTTGGCGAAGGTCCCGAGTGACGAATTCCATATGAAATTCGGTTAAGATAAGAGTCTAAGAACTTGTGGTTGAGAAGAAGAAAGAGAAAGAAAAGAAAAAGAAAAAAAAAGGAAGATATATATATTTTTTTTGAGCAAGATTTTTTTAACCGAGGCTAGTCTAGCCAAACCCACACTGCTGGTCGCCCATTGGCTGAATGCTGGCGTGAGCGTTAGGCGAACGTAATCATGTGAAGTAGGAGGGGAGGCCTGTTGGCACCCATTGAAGAGATCGGTATGAGATGCCACTGTGAGAGAGAGGGGAAACCCGTTGACACCCTCTGAGGGTATGGGTGATATACCAATATGAGAACAGAAGAAGGTGGGAAGACGAAAGACTTCCAAAAATGGAAAATAATAAATTTTCCTGACCGAAGTGGATTGTGGATTCCGAATTATCAAGGAACCTCAAACCCCGACAAGCCCACCCCGGCTTTGGTCGGTGTCCATACAAGCAGAGTCGCAGCGAGTGAAAAGCAGTTGAGTTGAGTTCCAGTTGAGAGGCAGTTGAGTTAAGTTCGCAGTTCACATCTGAGTTGGATTGAGTTGGTCCCGCCTCGCAGATAGCTGACTTGAAAGATTCCACGCAATTCAAGACCTCAACTTCTAATCAAGAACAATTTATTTTTGAAGAACGACTTAGACTCACACCACCAAAACAAGTTTTACGAACATCGCCTGAAGATACACCAAGAACCAGTTTCTTAAAGAACAAACAACTTAAGCCTCGCCTAACAAACACAACGTGACACGAATCCATATAGCGGGTTGGGAAGAAGATGCAGTCCTGTATTCAGCAACCACATATAAATTATTGTTATCCTTTTTTAACACATTTGAACTTTTCGAGTTATTATTTTCTTTTCTTTTACATATACTTGTGTGGTGTTACCCTTGTTCGGAATCAGCTTGCATTACGGCCCGGCGACTGATTGATTTCGTCTACCTAAGATCAAATCACAACGTGGGTAGGTTAGACTAGAAATCAAAGCAGTTACTTCGGTAACCAGACGTTGGAGGCGAGCTGGGAACAACAAGGCTGATACCGAATCTAACCAGATTCCCATCCGAATCAGCCAAGGGTTAGAACGTCACATTTAGTGCCGCGACCAATACCAAGTCACATTGGTCGTTACGCGGCCAGGCAGACGTCACGATTGGCGCAGCGACACCGGGGGACGTCACACTTTCTTTCTATCTTCCTTTGCCTTGCTAATACTAATTAGCGTCTTTGGTAAGTCTTTTCCGATTTTTCACGTAACCAAAACGGAATAGGCCATTACTTATTAGGTAATTAAGCTAGGAACACGCAGAATTATAATGCGTTTTATACACCGATAATTATATGTTTTGTGTTCCTATGCGTGTGTTAACTTGAATATATTCACTGGTAGGTATGACATTATTTCGTGTTTCCTGCAGACTCAAGATATATAAGCCATCGCACACGGATGTTAGACGTCTCCCAAACATTTAAGACACGTGTCAAACTGAGGGATATTAAATTTATATTTGCTGATTGAGAAAGCGTAAGACGAGATGAGAACGGCAAGAAATAATATACGCACGCCTTCAGAAATAAATTCCTGCGCATGAAAACTATTTGATGACACGAAAAAGCATTTATTTAAATAAAACAGATTTCTTGGTAAGCTCAACAGACACAAAGAGATACAAATGCATGTGTGATAAAATAACTGATATGAAAATTCGAATAAATATATAACAGGGATTATGTGAAAACTAATTAGATATACAATATTTTTTTATTCTTATATCAATGTTTCGCCCGAAAAGTACATCATCAGAACAATAGAAAATCCCTTTCGAGTATATATATATATATATATATATATATATATATATATATATATATATATAGGAGATAGATACATAAATAGATAGATATGTGTGTGAGGGGGGCGTGTGTGTGTTTAGTTTATTCAAAATATTATTTACTCTACTCGGTAATGTGGAATCATTTAAGAATAGTGTTCTTGGTTACCTGAACTTTATTTAATCTTTAACATCCCTGTATTTTTACAAATATATATATATAACAAAAGTGGACATTGAAGTCAACACACAGAGGGAACAGATTGTTAGATGCTAAACGCAATCGCACATGGCATATTTATTGCGTTTATCATGAAACAGGCTGACGCCTCTGGTAGTTGAATTCAATGTCCACTTTTATATTTACCTACGCTCTATCTCTGATATTAAGCGCTTTAAGCTTAAGAGCAGAGATACACCGATAACTATATGTTAAATAAGTATAACATACCCATAAACATAGCATATCTTAAAACTATATTTTATCTCATATATATATATATATATATATTTATAAATTGATTTATTTAAAATATGTTTTTTCGCTACAAAGTTCTAACCATGTTTCAAAATGGAAGCTAAATGCTACAATTTAATTTTGTCATTAAATTAAAGGCATTTATATCAATAAATATCTATGAGAACACCGGATTATATATCTTACTGTTCTTTCTTTTTATTTATGCACACACACACACACACACACACACACACACACACACACACACATATATATATATATATATATATATATATATATATATATGAAATATGTATATTTTGAAAGCATATTTTCATTTTCTATTTCTCTAATTATCTTCTAGATGTTAAGTTGAAATTCATAAAGAAACGCACCGTAGTTATTGTTAACCTAAGTACTTTCGAACTCCTCCGAGATCATTCAAATGGGTCAATTGCGAAGATTAACTTAATGTAAATGTAATCGCTGTTGTCTTGGTTTTTGTAAACGCGATATAATTATTTTGTAATTAATCATTGTGGTTATGATGTTTTGCAAACAAGTCTTCCCAGATGCGAGATAGGTAAATCAGAGATGACAAATTGCTACATGGTGCTAAAGATTAAATGATATATATATATATATATATATATATATATATATATATATATATATATGTATGTATGTATGTATGTATGTCTGTGTGTGTGCAGATATGTAGAAAAATAGGAAAGAACACGTTAGGTAAATACTCCGGAGTTCTTTAGTTCTTTACAAAAAACCTAACAGTAATCCCTTGTATGTACACCCGAAGTCAAACCACTCGCCATCTATAATTATGCATATACCCACATCAATAGGAAAAGAATCGGTATGAACTCCCCTAATAAAGAAATATTCCAACAACACAGTAATTTTTATTAACACAGCCCTGAAAAATAGCGGATACAAAAACGCTAACATAAATTATAGAAACAATAGCACTAACCAGAAGAAAACAGGAAAGAAAAATCATTTAGCCCCTCCGTTCAACCAAATGAAAGGTATTAAGCACAGGACATAAGTTCCTAGCTTTAATTGAAAAACACTTCCTACTAATAGCAGACTTAGCAATGTTATAAAGTTTAATCTACCTTGTTTAATTATAACTAAAATGACTAATGTAATTTCTGGCATTACTGTAAATCAGTTGGCAAATGTTTTACGTGAAGTGCAAAATCGTATTTTCCTTTGTATTGCTAATGATGGAGGACACGTGAAAAATTAAATAAAATTTCAATAAAACCTTGAAAATATAGATTTACTTCTTTCTAATCCTTTTTACAAATGATTTCTATCGCAAATGCAAATAAAGTTATAATTATTAAAGTGCACACAAACTTTATGGACACGCTGTATTTTCACGGTAATTTATATGATGATCAAGAACATTGTGTGGCACCTTGCATTATTAGAAATATTCATAGAAATATGATTTAATTTTTTTTTTACTCGGTTTACTAAACAGGTTGTTGATTTTTTTTTTAACGGAAAATAATTGAGTTGAAAATAATTCACTAAGATTGTACTTAGACGATCCTAAAAGAAAAAGAAAAGAAAGAGGAAGAAAAGAAAAAAAAGAAAGAAAGAGAGTTGGATGATGCATGACCCAGTCATAAGCGAAGATAAGTGTCAAAAAGATATCTTGGCCTGCGTGTACCAGATTTTAAAGGACAATAGAGAATTGTTATTTGAAATGAAAAATCATTAAGAGGGGAGATAAAGAACCAGGCTTGATGACAGTGTTTTGGCAATTGATAAGAAAATCGGTCAAAGCACCCAGCCTTTTTTGCGTGGAAAGACTCATTGTCAAATTGGAGAAAGGGAAATTCTTTTAGAACAATAATAGAAACGAAATTTTTTTTAATCGGAGAAAAAGTGTCTTTTTTTAGGTTGAGGGGAGTGACCGGTGGAACTATATACAGACTCTGACCTATTAAGAATTGGAAACCCATGATAAACAAAGTGGGGACATTTTCAATGTAGATAATTAAGATTTTCTGACTGTCGGGTCTGACAAAAACAAGAGGTGAAAAAACGATTGTCTCAGTTCACAGATAGCGCCAATATTCTTCCCTGAAGTCACATCTAATTAGCGGCGGGCTGTTTGACAGAGCCCAGGTGAGAAAGCCAAGATTGTCATTTTTTCGTACGTGCAAAAAAGGCAAAATTAGATTTTGTTTTTTTAAAACAAGAACGATGTAAACCACGCCCAACCACAATCTCATTAGCCGAAAGCAGTCACGTGATATGCGGAAAGAAGAAGGATGCTCGATCAAGAACCATTGGTCGGAAACGGTCACGATCTGCGGAAAAGAAGAAAAAAGTGCTCGATCAGGAATCATTGGTCGAGAAGCGGTCACCTGACATACGAGGGACCGGGAAAAGATGGGTGTGCGCCTCCCACCAAGGTCACTGTGAGGAAGTAGGGGGAAAACAATAGCGATAATGGGAAATCAAAATAATGCGACTTTTTAGAGTTATCGAAAAACCTGACGCCGACAGACCCACCCCAGTTTGTTGCGGCGTCAATAAAAAGCAGGACCCCAGGACAGAAATCAGTTGGAGTGGAGTTGCAGCTGGACCTCGGCAGGATAGAGCCTGAACGCGGGCATCAGGCCCGATCACTCGCCCTTTTGCGGGCAAAGGAATCCTCAGACAAGAAATCCTTCCAGCCCAAGTCGAAGACATGAGTTCAGCCCCGACGGCAGCGAGAAGAGATCACCTCGGACGACAGAGAGAGCTGCGGCTGAGTTGCGGCAAGAAATCCTTCCAGCCCAAGTCGAAGACAAGAGAACTTCCAGCCCAAGCAGACGAAGAAGAAGATTACTCCAAGCCGCAGAGAAGTTGCAGCCAAGTCGAAGACAAGAGAAGTTGCAGCCAAGTCGAAGACAAGAGGTTCTATCTTAGTCGACGAAGAAAAGAAATAAACCCAAGTCGAAGAGAAGAATCAACTGCGAATGATCGAGCCCAGTGTCGAATCTAGACCACACCCGACATATAATTCTGAAGAGTAGACAACTCTGAAATCTTGTTGTATGATGAGGCTTGTGCTATAGTCCACAAAGCGGGTCGGGAAATAAAACAATTTTTCTTTTATGTAATTGACATTAGATATAAAGGTTGTCTTTTTTATCAGTAATTTTTGTCTCGTGGTTTTTTTTTCTTTTTTACTTGTGTTTTGCCACCCCTGTCGGACTTTCCAACTTGTATCGGCCCTAATCCTGCTGGTCCTGTCTGTCAATCTCTAAACACAAAGTGGGCAGACGAGACCGGAGATCAGTACCAGTTGCTTCAGTAACCAGGTATTGGAAGCGAGTTGGGGAAAGGCGAAGACTGGTGATCATCCAACCAAGGGGCTGGAGCGGCACGCTTAAACCAGAGGAGCGACCAGGAGCGACGTCACAGTTGGCGCCGTAACCAAGGGATTCGACCCTGGGCCAGGTGTGTAACCGTCACAATTGTCATTTCACAATTTAATAGCACTGACTCAGAAATTCGCCCAGATATACCATTATGGCAGAACTTATCAAGTGCCTTAGAGATATCCAAAGCAACAGTCCGTATTTCACCATTCATATCTAAAGCTTGATAGACCCTCTCTGCAATAATATTTAATACATCAGTAGTTGAACTAGAGAAGCGAAAATCTTT
>CAHIKZ030000161.1:770000-782500 GCA_903632075.3 Acanthosepion pharaonis | reverse complement strand
TTTTAAGAATTTCACCCCAAGCAAGAGGGGAAGCCATTAGCACGCAAGGGGGTTACAGATGATTTGGAGCGAGAGAAAATAGGAGTGATAGAGGAAAGGTTGGGGAGAAGGATAGTGGATAGATCAAGGCAACTGGAGATGTCGATTGATCTTACATTTGAATAGTTGGCGATCATAGCTATCAGTTAAACAGGGAAAGTGAAGGGAGTTCCACAGGCGAGAGATAAAAGATATGAAGCTATTAGAGCACGATTTACAATAATTTGAAAGAATTAGTCGTGACGATTTGAAAAAAAAAATTAATTTTATTTGTTCAATATTATTTTCCAAGAAAATCACAAAAAAATAAATTTTGGAGGATGAATTATTCAGTGAAAATGAAATCAGAACTTTATCTTGTACGGAATTATAAATAAGTGATAAATGAAAATTTTACACCGACGGTTTAAGAAACAACTTATTTTTATACTTTAGAACTGTCGACGTATTTTATGGAAACAAAGAATCTCTTTCCAAATGTCTTTCTCGACTCCTATTCTTTGTGCGACAGATTGTTCTTGTTCAAAGCATTTATGCAAATATTTATAGCAGTGTTAGATTGAGTCTGATTTAGGTTGTGAAGGAAAATTAGAATGAAATGTAATATTTAAATCGCCCTATATCTTTATTTTAAAAAAGCCCTAAATTCAGGAGTTATCGAATTTTATCCTTTCTTAGAAAACAGTTACAGAGACGTTTAATTAACATTTGACTGGTCAAAAATATTCTTAGCTCTTCAAAAACACAAAACTTTTACACTAAAGATAAATATCCACGCATTCATTATTATATAGAGATGGCTTTCTTTTATAATTTCCTAATGCGCTATATCTAAAAGATTTTGAAGTTTTGATCTCATGACACCTAATAAATAACAAACTTTATTATTATTATTATTATTATTATTATTATTATTATTATTATTATCATTATTCAATCCTCTTGTTAATACTCTACTTGATTTTATTCATGGCTTTGTATGCTGAATGCAATATAAAGTATATATATATATATATATATATATATATATAATATATATATATATATATATATATATATATATTATATATATATATATATATATATATATTATATATATATATATATATATATATATATATATATATATACTTTTAGCGCATATGATTTTCGAGAGACTCACATTTCTTCAACAGCGTTTTTTGAACATTGAGAGGAAAAGATTTCTTGTGACTAAAAAAGCACGCCGGAAGTAAGGGTGGTTTCTCCAAGGTATACCTAGTTTTAGCCCTGTCATGTGAGAAAATTTATTCTTTATTAAGACTTTCGAATGCACAGGTCGGTAGGCGAATACTTATACTGTTTAAAAATCTTCATACATGTGCATCTATATCTGAAGTAATACTAAATAATTTTTCTCTCGACACACACTCATATATATATATATATATATATATATATATATATATATATATATATATATAATTATATATATATATAGATATATATATATATATATAAAGGTGAACATTGAAGTCAACACTCGGCCTGACGATTTGCACGTTTAGCATGAAACAGCCTGTCGCCTCTGAGTGTTGAATTTAATGTTCACTTTTATATTTATATTTCAATACGCTCTGTCTCTGATATTGATCCCATAAATATAGCAACTTAAAACTATATTTCCTTCCTATATATATATATATATATATATATATATATATATATATATATATATATATGTATGTATGTATTTGTTTGTGTATACACCCACATACATGTAATTTTAAGGTCTACCTTATTTATGGTTTAAAACGGTCAATATCAAAGACAGAGCGTGTATAAAATTGATACTGATGTAATCACCGAGAGGAGACTGTCCGCTTGAATGCAATTTTCAGGTTTGTAGTTTGCATTCAAGTATGAAGCAGACTGCCATAGCTCGATGCTAAACTAACATCACATTTCTACATATATATATATATATATATATATATATATATATATATATATATATATATATATATATAACTAAGGCAATGGTTATATTAATAATATTCACGGTCTTTCGGTCGTTGTTCGT
The DNA here is from genome assembly GCA_903632075.3 of Acanthosepion pharaonis. Lineage (NCBI taxonomy): Eukaryota > Metazoa > Mollusca > Cephalopoda > Sepiida > Sepiidae > Acanthosepion > Acanthosepion pharaonis. Next base: position 780,399 of record CAHIKZ030000161.1, on the reverse strand, counting down.
TACGACGAATTTCATGTTATATACGGTCAGAATAATGTAAATTGTTTAAATAGTCACAATAATTCATCTCAGAAATATAGACGAATAATAATAATAATAATAATAATAATAATAATAATAATACTAATGTTTGTCTACACCCTTGTGCAAATTAATTGATATAACTGCTTTAGTTTCCTTTCTGTCACCATACGGTTAGTTTTATATCCACCGGTGTGACAGGGTGTAATCGATTTCTATTTTTCCTCAGATTACGTTATTTGCAGTGGTGTGTAGTAATATAAATCTGTTTTCGGGGCGTATGATGAAATTTGTTTGGCCTTGAAAAATATTGCGTCATCCGTGATTGCATCAGATTTTAATCACGCCCAGACACTATTGTCTCGACTCTCGGTTAGTTGTCTTACAGCCTTTGCAATAGACGTTACTCCAAGGAAGCGTACGGAAATAGTAACGCTGCACGAACACACTGGCAAGTCTTACCAGTGAGCAAATCAAAGTACTGGCACGGAATTTCACCTGAATAAAATCCAATCGAAGTTTTGTGGTCAATTTGCAAAACACGAAGTACTAACATGTTTCATTGGAAAAATACGAAAAAAGTAAATAAAAAACGAAAATATTTGTTTTGATTCAATTAATATGCATAGAAGTGTATCTTGCGTTTGCATAGTTTGAGGATGTAGGGATCTATACCTAAGATGACATTTAGATGGAAAGTTCCCGATGATAGCATTGATGAAAACCGATAGGGTATTCTTATATACTAAATGAAATTGCCGGCACGATTAAATTCACGTAACGCTACTTATTTGGTACAACAGTTTTATTATCTTAAAATTTCTGAATATTTTCCTACAAATATTTTCTTCCAGATATCCTACTCTTCTGGGTATATGCGATCATCCATTTTTTTTTTTTTTTGGTGGGGGGAGGGGCTTTAGCAAACCAGACCTCAGTCTTCAGCCACAATAGTGTCGAAAAGCGTCATCTAGTCCATTAGTGTGTGACGAATTATTTGCAAACCTTCAACCTCTCCCCCCACCTTCCCCCCCCACCTCTCTCTCTCTCTCTCTCTCTCTCACACACACATGCTGGACGTGTTAAGCATCTTCGTCGAAAATTGCGGCCGTAAGATAGGTTACACACACACACACACATATATATATATATATAAAGGCAGGATGTGTGTGTGTGTGTGTGTGTGTGTGTGTGTGTGTGTGTGTGCGTGCGTGCGTGTGTGTGTGTGTGTGTAACGCATGTACGGCCGCAATTTTCGACGGATTTGCACCAAAATTTACATGCACATGCTCCAAGTTAGCGAGAAGACCAAGACCGACTTTGGATTTTCCAACTCCCATCGATAGTGGAAATAATCGTTTCTTTCATGCTTCTACGGCAGTTTTCATGTAGTTTGCGGCCAATTTCTACTGGCCAGAGTGAGAGCCGATAGCTAGCTGCCACGAATAGGCAGGACGATTCTATTGGCCAGCGTGAGAGCCAACAGCTGACTGACACGTATTTTAAGTAAAAAAAATCGATAGTTGCATTCGTCACAAGTGGGAAAAATTTAAATCTGCATGGCACTTTACTCCAATTGGCTCATTCGCTTGCTTAAACTCAACGTTGATTCTGATTCCGCAGAACTGGTTTAGGTGTGAAAAAGTATATGTTTTCAACATTTCTTTTTCATTCGGTTTTTCCAGTTACGAGTCCTTTTTTAAAGCTGATGGTTTTGTGTTCATTTTGTTTAGTTCTTTTTTCGTAACAGATTTAATGTTTAGTATAGAGCTTAGAAAAAATATTTTAAGTCAAGTGATAGCGATTGCTGTAATGAGTCGTAATGATTTTTGAATCAAGCACGGGCAACGCCGGGCCATGCTACTAGTATACTTATATATATATATATATATATATATATATATATATATATATATATATATTGTTATCTAGAACTAAAATAAAACCTAAAGAGCCAGGGCACACCTACTTAGGTTTCGCATAAACGGATCTTCCGGGTAACCTTATCCCAAAGGTCCGTTTAGGTGAAGCCTAATGGGTTTTCCTGAATTTATTTTAGTTATTCTCGCTCCACTTAGTGTATTGAGCACGCTACGTTTTAGTCTTACTACTCACCTGTTTTTTCTTCTTCTTTAGACTAATGACTTAAGCCCCTGGACGATTTATTTCGCCCTGTTTGGATATTTGTAGCTATTTCAATTTTTTTTATTTTCAATTTTTTCCTCGGCTACCGATTTGTTTTCACATATCTTCAAGTTGAGCTATCTGAGTTTTTTCCAAACGAATATTATCATTAGTATTGTAAAGGACATCATCTGTAAAATAAAAAAAAAATCTTAAGAATCGACGTTACGAGACAAGAAGATCCCTATATATATATATATATATATATATATATATATATATATATATATATATATATATATATATAATATACATTTTATGTTTATGTTCTTTTTATACATACAAATATTTAAGTAAATGATCTGTTTATAATAAACAGTATTAACGACATTTACAGGCCTGAATGTCCGCGAAATTTTCATAGAAAGAATGTATAATCATAAAAAATGTTTTAAATAATTGTTGGACATTGTCCAATATATATATATATATATATATATATATATATATATATATATATATATATATATATATGTATATATATATATATTGTTAGATATATAATTATATATTCTTATACGTTTTATATTATATGAAGATATATATATATATATTATAAATATTTTATGTATATATATATATATATACATTTATATATATTATACATATATATATTATATATATATATGCTATTGTTTTATATTTTTATATATAATTGTTATATATATAGTGTTATATATTGTTGTAATATATTGTTATATACTGGGAAGTCATATAGATTCATTGAGGAGACATGCTGTCCTATAAATTATTGTGTAGATCATCAGTTATTACAACATTCTCAGTTAGTAAAGTTTTTTTTTTTTTAATGCAATTCACCCCAAGCATGTCGGGGGTGCCAACAGCACGCATGGAATTACAGAGGATTGCGAACAAGAGTAAAGAGGCATGTGTGACGAAAGGATACAGGGAAGCACGGGGAATAAGCTCAGGGTGTCAGATGTCGATTGACATTGCACTTGAATATTTAAAGATTATTGACATCGGGGAAGCAAATAAGGGGAAGGGAGTTTCACAGACGGGAAGTGCGAGTGAAGAAGCTGTTTGAGTAGAAAAGATGGTATTTATCAATTCACCCACAGGAATTGAATGTGGCACAAGGCCTTTTAATGTGGGTATGTCCGAGCCCGTAGGCCCAGCCAAAAATAAACCCATCTAAACCCGTCCAAGCGGGCTAGTTCCGTCAACCTCCCGAACGAAACCCCCCCCTTCGGCGGAGCCTCGTCCGGGTTCCCTCTCTGCAAGCAGAGAGTTCGACAGACACCCGGCTCGGCAGCTCACAAAGCACAGATACTACACTTTGATCCTAGCCACCGGGCCGAGCGGGTATTCTTTTTTTTAGATGGTTACATTTAATAGTTTTGACAATGAAAGGGTGGGACCGAGATGCCAGCCTGATAACACGTTTAAATTCATGAAATTAGGGAACCAACGACAATAACTCGTCGGAAACAGTTGCCGTGAAAATACTTGTAGAAGAGTGAGAGGGAGGCCACGCACGTCTGTGGGATAGCGACTGTAGACTAGATGTCAGATCAGGACCTATCATCTTGCATATTCGTCTTTGGATTTTGTCGCGGGCTCGAGACGTACAGCGGGATCACCAGACCATATATGGCAACAGTATTTAATGCAAGGACAAATGGTAGATTTGGAGATTTGAAGAATGGACTCAGACGAGAAAAACATTCTGGCACGACACAAAGAACCAACTTTCCTTGCGGTAGATGAAGCTATTGATTCAATGTATTCATTCCACCTCATATCAGTGGACAGCGTGAGACCAAGAAAGCGTAACGAGCCTCTCTCGAGGAGTTGGAAATCAGCCATTCTGATGGGAGGCAAGAAGGGTTCACTGTGGTGGGTAAAGGAGAGCAGTTTCGTTTTGGAGGCATTAAAGTTTAGAAGCCATTTCCTGTCCCATTTAAACACAGAGTGGAGGTCCTTATAAACAGATAAAATTTGAGAGCAGTGAGAGGTGAAAAAAAAATCCAGAAATGTATTAATTCTTTCGACTTTTCCAGTTAGCCGAGTAAAGTGTTTATTATGAAGGGGCTAATTGTTCCATTCTTTATCAAAATCTGGGAAGGTCCGAGGGGTCAGGAACAAAGACTGGAGGAGAGGTTACATGAGAAATAATCAGGTATTATCCAGTCGACTGTATTAATGAAAACATCGAGAATACATAGAAGAATATTGAGGAGACATATGACTCAGCGCCAGTAAAATTCAACTGATGTCGCTGGTGAAATGATTATACGGTGTGTTGCTCCATGTAATGCATATACACACACACACACGCCCACAGATGCACGCATGTAAACATATATTTTTATCTTATCATATATATATATATATATATATATATATATATTATATATATATATATATATATATATATATATATATATATATATATATATATGCATATCATATATATATATATATATATATATATTATTATTATTATTATTATTATTATTATTATTATTATTAATGCCCGTGCTTATTGTAAATCTTTCAATATCTTTGAGAGAGCTAACATATTTCGTTGAATAGATCTAAGTTTGTAACCCAGGGTTAAAAAGTCATATGCATTCAACTGAATACACTCACGCAATCGTTAGGTCATATGCCACTGAGTGTTGAGTTTACCATGCAATTATATATATATATATATATATATATATATATATATATGTGGATAGATAGATAGATATAGATATATATATTATTTATAATAATAATAAATAAATATATGAATATATATATATATATTAATAATAATAGTAATATATACATATGCATCTTAATATATATTTTACAGAACTGTTATGTTACATCGAGCCCTATTTTAATATCACAATCATATTATGTATATATTATCAACACCAACATATCATGTGGTGTATATATATATATATATATATATATATATATATATATATATATATATATATATATATATATATCTTTTAAGGCCAAAGAGAGAATAGAAGTAGGTGACAGATGACACACAAGTTGATAGCCAATTAGTATCGACTGGGTTACTGTGGAGATGGGGCAGGATGTTGTAAGACCCGACAGCCCTAATAATCCTCGGTTAAAAACAACACAGATGATCTGTGCCAAATAATATATCTCACGAAAATCACAAACCGTTTCTATCTATCTATCTATCTATCTATCTATCTATCTATCTATCTATCTGTCTGTCTGTATCATCATTTTTATGTTTGTCAAAATCTTTTAGGCTTGTTCTTTTTCAATATTCGTTTGTACCATTTATATGGATATATAAACATTAACTGCCTAGCAGGCAAATTCACGACAATAAACAAAATTATTATTGCCACGTAACAGTATAAAATATCAATTAACGTCACTACAAATTGGAAGTCGAATATCGAATGACGCAACTGAGATAAAACTTTTAGCTTAGTTTACCCCATAAAATTAAATTTGACATTTAAAATTACTATTTTAAATCAGGCAAGTACTTGGAAATTTCAGTTAATTCATGGAATGATGTCGAAAATTTCTAATGCTCCAATAGTCTGCCGTGTTTATCCACGGTGCTATGTCAAAGTTTAATTTGTTTAGCCATGATACCATCTCAAATTTTAAGCAAATGAATTATGAAATATTATCCTATCACTTAGGTCCATCCGTATCCTTCAAAACAGTTTTATACCTACTTTTGCACTCTGGTACAGAAAAGAAAATCTTCACACAGTGTAGCAGTAAAATTGTAGCGGTCAATGCTACCTTCAATTTAAGCACGAATATTGAAGGTGTTAATATTATAGAGTTTACCTGCACTCAAATTGAAATCGCAGCCCTGAGTTCAAATCGCGTCCGATTCTCTATTATTCAACTCATGCTAATGTTTTGGGAAATGCATGAATCTGTTTTTTTTTTGTTTTGTTTTTTTTTTCAATTATGGCTTAAATAGAAGCGTATGAAGTTCCCTGTTACCTTGGGTGGTAACCAATGACTATAAAGAAAATCTAAATTTAAAGTTGATGAAAACTGTTTTGCGACTTTGTGACGCAATATTTACCATTTATCTATGAAAAGTTCCTCAAAACGTTTGCTTGGTTCTAACCAAACCTTCACAACTATAAACAAATTTTCTGTGTGAGTTTAATTCTACATGAAAAAAAAGTATCCCTATATGTCAAAATCGATGCGACAGAACATTTTCATGAGTAATCGATGAGACAGAACATTTTTCCTAAGTAATCGATGAGACAGAATATTTTCCCCAAGGAATTGATTTATTTTACATTTGATACGGCATGTTCTCTATTCTTAATATTATTTTTCATGGATACGTATGTTTGAATAGACCCTCTGTTGTTTTCTTTTTTTTAACAGTGTAGATTATGAATATCATCGCGCGTAGTTGCGAGTTTTAATAACAAAAAAAAAAAGGATATGTTCTTCGTCAAGGTTTGAACTTACGCTTCTTTGTAATGGAAACCAATTTCTGATGCAGCGTGTTTATTTTGTTGTGGCGGACCAATCTAAAGCATGTCGTATCAGATAGTGTTTCGAACCCTGCCGGAGAGCACATTTTTCTTTTTTTTTTTAAATCCAGCAATTATCTGATTTTTGTCTTTTCCGTACCAGGAGATGAAATTTATATTGTTTATTTTTTTAAGCAAACAAGAACCAAAACAAAAAAATAAAACCAAAACGATACGTCTACTCAAACACGTGTTTCACTAAAAAATAATATTAGAAAAATATATATAGGCACCTCTAAAGATTCTCTAAAATATAAAGTATACATGATAAAAATGCCCAAAATCATTTTATTAATATTAAAGAAAAGATCAAAAGATTATTTAATGCAATAATTATTTTTTTTAATACTTTCGAACTTTGGCTAAAAATATTTTTTCTCCGATCTCAATGTTGTACTATGAATTAGTCTAGGAAATTTTAGTGTCTTTCAGTGAGTTTAAAATTCTTGCAAAAATCAGATAATTGCTAGATTTTAATAAGATTTTCAATGCTTATTCGCAAATGAATTAAATCAGTTTGGAAATATTTGTTTTTAAAAAATTTGATTAAAATATTGTTTTTCCATTTGATACCCTTACACTTTTTTTAAATTGACGAAATTTCGGAAAATTACTTTTTATAGCGCTTGATAAATTAAAATGACAATTAAAATAAATTAAATGGCAATTAAAATTATGAAATTTCTTGGTCAAACGGGATCCCGAATTACAGAAAATCTGATCTGAATTGCAAAATAAAAAATGCAATAATGCTAAGATCTTTTTTAATTAGAAATATAAATTAAAATATAGACACTATTGTCTTAAGAAAAAATACATTTCGTTGAATAGTTAATTTTTACAAGAGTTGATTTCAATTTTAAATACCTTAATTAGAATAATTTATAAACTTTTAATTCTTTTGAAATTCTGTATGAATTTGTAACGGTCAAATGTTGTTATTAAATTAAAACTGTATTTCATAAATGGAAAAGCTCGCGACAATTTATTTTTTTTAATTTTTAATTATTTTATGTGTGTATAAACGGGTTAGTTTTTGTAAATACGGATGTCCACACGTGACATTATAAGAAAATAAGAGTGGTAATTGTAGCAAAGTTAAAAATTATTAGTAACATTTCTACAGGCGTATTCGTAACTAAAATTATAAAGCCAAAGTACCTTAAATTCATTTAAATCTTAGATTACTTAAAATGTTGCTTACTTTTTAATATTACTCTGTATTAAAAAATATAAAAAAGGCGTCAACTTTACATTCGCCAAGTAAATGTCACAGTTATAAACCCCTTATAAATAAATCCCAAACATAAGTCGATCGACCGAGAAAGTTGTAAACACCTCATAAAATACCCCAAACATCTGTTAAAAATGTATTTTGTAATATTTTAAAACAAAAGGTAATCAGTATTTGTTTCACATCCGATTTATTCAAATTCAAATCTGATACTCTTCCTAAAATAAAGTTTCATACAAGTATATTTTATTTTTGAAAGATTTTTTTCAATTTTATGTTTGTAGATTTGTCAATAGGGACGATTTTAGCTTTTTTACTAATGAAAAAAACAAACAAACAACATTTTAATCAATTTCAGTTCAGTGCAGAAAATTATTCTGCTCAGGGGAAATATTAAATTTAGTTTATTAGTTTCAAATTAAAACTAAAGAAAAAGCTTCAAGAAACACCTTTCATTTTTAAAAAATGGATTTTTAAACTTAGGTATCGCTTTTTATATATATATATATATATATATATATATATATATATATATATATATATATATATATATATATGTGTGTGTGTACATATATATGTGTGTGTGTTTGCATATACAGAGTCCGATGGAGAAATTCGAACAAATTAAGTTGTTTAAGTTGGTGAATGCTACCATAATCCTTCATTTCGTCTTTGGTGTTAAAATGAGTTTTGTTGATCTGTCACTCAACTGCGCCCCACGCATAGTGATCAAGGTGGTTGCAAGTCTGGGGAGTTAGGTGGCCAGATGTAAAGGGAGATGTGGCCAGATGTAAAGGGAGATGTGGCCACAGAAATTATCTGAAAGCCATGACTAGGTTCTCCTTCGTGTGTGGCATTGTGCAGTATCATGATGCCAGATATAGGTCTTCCAGCAGAAACCCTCTTGAGCCAGGGAAGCACTACCTCTCCAAGGCACTTGATATAGGCATCCGTGTTGAGACTTAGGCCCCGTGGAAAGAAGTATGGGGGGGGTATAACGACGCCATCACAAGCGATCACGCGAAACACCTTCATAATTACCATTAGACTCATCGAATAGAATCCTCTGCACTGCCCTCAGATTGATACCCAAACACTCTAAAATGGTTGCATTTGAAATTCTGGTGCGAATGCCGAGCAGTACAGCATACCGTTTCCAAATTTCAGAAGGAGTGTATTGCGTCATGCTGCTACTTTTCTCCCAGACGGTACCCAACTGACCCTACTGCACTGTGCAGTCGACAAAATCAAAAGCAAACAACGCGCATGCGTGAAATGAAAAATAAAAAATTGCGACAATTACCCATCGCACCCAGTGTGTGTCTGTGTGTGTGTATATATTCATATTATATATATATATATATATATATATATATATATATATATATATATATATATATATATATATATATATATATCAAGTTGTTTAATCCTGAAGAACTTTATCCAAGTAAAGGATAACTTAATCCGCTGTTAAAGTAAAATTTTCCTTTTGTTATTATACATATTGTCTTTTTGCAGATATATTTTATATCTGAATTTTTTCGGCGACAGACGAGCGCACGCCCACAGACATACATATGCACACAGACATACAATGACCCCCATATATATATATATATATATATATATATATATATATATATATATATATATATATATATGAAGATAGGGAATGTGTGTGAGTGAGAAATATATTATGAATATAAGTGGTGTAAATTAAAGTTTTAGGGCGCTTATTAAAACGTTCGTTTCTAACATTGTCATATCAATTTTAAATAGAATTGGAATGATTGTCAATTTAAAGCAACACTATCCATTTCTGATAATATATTTTCCTAAGTGGTTCTTGAAAGGGAACATATGTGACACAGGTTTGTACCAATTTCTTCAGGGATGTTTTTATTTTTGACGTAGAAGACACGAATGTTTGTAAACATTGTTACTTATAATGTCTATTACATTTCACTGACAGGTACGTGTATGAATCTCTCAAAGTAAAACCAACTATCAAGAATGTGCTTCTAGGCTGTACCAAAGATTCTCATATGTAAGACCACTTGGGAAATATATATACACAAACTGATGGTCTTGCTACGGGCTTAACGATCGCTTGATTCAACAAACATAGAGATGTATATAGAAACATCTACGCACGAAGATATATATGTGTTTGTGTATGTGTGAAAATTCAGATAAAATACACAGTCGATCAAAGGAAGAAACACATTGGGAAAAATAGTTTCCTTCTCTCTCTCTCTCTCTCTCTCTCTCTCTCTCTCTATATATATATATATATATATATATATATATATATATATATATATTTATATATATATATATATATATATATATATATATATATATATATATATATATATATATACGATTCGTTCCTTAAACTTAATGCAAGGTTAAATTTAAAATT
>CAHIKZ030000161.1:765000-767500 GCA_903632075.3 Acanthosepion pharaonis | reverse complement strand
CATCTTTCGTTTTTGTTGTTTTTTTATTCTGTCTTCTTCGATCGAAACGCTTATCTAGAATATGCTAATAAGTTCTAATTGATAAATAAAAAGCCAATCATCTGTATATGAAAAAATGCCCTTAAGAATAGACGTTACGATTATAAAGATCCCCATATATATATATATATATATATATTATATATATATATATATATATATATATATATATATATATATATGCGTGTGTGAATGTGTGTGTATGTATGTATTTATGCATATTTCACATATGTCAGCTTTCAAATATAAATCTATTCTATATCAATAGAAATTTAACATCCATGGAATTGCCTTCCATAATCACACACATGGCTTATTCAGCAAAACTCTCATATACAAAACTTTATTAAATCATATATTATAAAACTATATCTCAAGGGCTAAATATAAACAAATCAGCCTTCTTATATATATATATATATATATTATATATATATATATATATATATATATATATATATATATATATATATCATTACTATTATTATTATTATTATCAATATTATTATTATTATTATTCGTCACTTTGATGGTAAGCTACACTCTCATTCAATTAATAATAATAATAATAATAATAATAATAATAATAATAATAATAATACTTAGTGAAAAGCGCGTTATAAGAAAAGAAAATTAAAAGACAGATTTTGAACAATATTTAACGCTATTTTGACACAATGTTAGCCTTTAAGTTATTTTTGAAAATTGCATACGACTTTACAAATATTTTTAAATATTCAAGTCTTCAGGGAAACGTCGCGTGTCAAAACATTTGTACAAATATTTGTAGTTTTTTTTTAGTACATTTTATATTTGTACAAATATTTTAAACATAACTTGAAGACAGACATAGTTTCGAAATATCGTTAAACATTGTTAAACACTGTTTTTTCTTTTTGCTTAAATCGCCCTCTTCTATAAGAGATACAGCAATATTTTTTTAACAACAACAACAATAATAATAATAATAATAATAATAATAATAATAATAATAATAATAATAATAATTGGAAATTATAATAAATTTAAGTCAAAGTATTATTTTTGTAACAAATACAAATAAGTTTTGAATTAGCTAGAATTTTTCAAGTTATAAAATAATAATGCCGATCCAAATAAAAAGTTAAGACATCAATTTTTTGTTAAATCCTGCAACAAAATAATCCTGTCTCTGAAAAAAATATTTGAAAAGTAATATGGGATATCAAATACTCAAGGTGTCAATCAGGGAGAATAGAAAAAAATAATTTAATCCCCATAGCACTTCTGTTTAGTTCAGAAAAGTAAATCTTCTTTAAATCGACCAAAGTCTGTATCTTCAGATCCTAAAAAACAAAAAAAAATGTATAACGAAAAGCATTCCTTTACAATGAATTATAGCACTTATTTAAAGTGGAAAGCATTACTAAAATGTATTTGTTTAATTTAAATAATTGGTATAAATGGATTATGGTGTAAGTTAATTATATGCCAGATCAGGTGGGAGATGAGACCATGTTATCAAGTGGACTATCAGAGCTGGATGAAATATAGTCGAATAAGTAAACATTAAATTTAAAACAGTCTGATTCTTTATTATAACAAATAAATATTTGATTACTATTTTGGACAGAAATTTTGAACGTTTATTTTTTTTCTTCAAAAGTAAAATGAATTCATTTTTTAAATTTTGTGTCTATTTTATTGAAAGTTTTTTAGACCTATCTCGAATGGTCGCTATTAACCGCGTATATCATCACAGTGGTGTGGCTGTGTATATCTGGTGTAATATTTCTACAGCGGTTAATGAAGCCTTACTTCATATCATGCTCGATGTCCTTTTATTGCTTAAATGCTCCCCCTGCTAGTTTTAGGCGCGAAATCAGACCTATTCATAACACACAGTGAATGGCTTCATTTCCACTATAATAAAAACTAATTTCAGAATATTCCCTACTAAAAAAAGTTGCCGATTTTCCAAGTTTACATTTTAATTATCACCAAATATGGCATTCAAATACGAAGCAAGAATCAAATATGATAAACAATGCTTCTAGTCTATATAAGTAAAAAAAATAGAATCTAAATATATCACTGTTTTCCTTGTTGTTAAATAAAAACGATGATATCAAAAAGGAAGTGAAAAATGAAAGTATATATGTTTTAACATATGCAAAACAGGCATAGTAAAAATATAATAAAATAATATGCCAATGACAATTATAAGACATTCATTTTAAGTTTGTCTGTATAAAATTATAAACACACACACACACACACACACACACATATATATATATATATATATATATATATATATATATATATATATATATATATGTATGTATACATCATATGCTAGTAATGATCATATATACATAATATGATGGCGATACTAAAATAGGGCTCGATGTAACATAAGAGATCTGTAAAATATATATTAATAATAAAAATGCAGATGCATTTCATTTTATTAATATTT
>CAHIKZ030000161.1:752500-760000 GCA_903632075.3 Acanthosepion pharaonis | reverse complement strand
TATTTTACAAAATACATAAAAGTACATCACATAAAATATATTTCAACTCAAGAAATGTGTTCTATACATAACAACAACAACAACAACAACAATAATAATAATAATAATAATAATAATAATAAGAAGAAGAAGAAGAAGAAATACAAAAAAAATTGTTCTCACAAGTAAAGTCCACATTTTACGAAGGGCTTTATCTATGTATTTTTTTTTTCATGATGCCATTTCTAAACTTAGGTCTCTGGGCGGGACCCGGAAAGAAATGTGTACACGCCAGAATCAAAGGAAATAAAAACAATAATAATAATAATAATAATAATAATAATAATAATTTTAGGTATAAATGTGATACATTTTTCCGCGACGGATGAGGTTCCTGTAACCTTTTTATCTATGATATAACTATGGACAAATTTGAATCTTAGTATACATACACACCCACACCCACACACACACACGCACACGCACACATACATATGTGTGTGTGTGTGTGACAATTGTACAAATACTTTTCTTGTATTTTCGGCATAAGTAATTTTAGAGTTTTATCTACACTATTAACTTTATTATCATATATAAATATGGTTGCAAATAAAGATGAACTGATAAATGTAAAACGAAAAATATATAAAGAAAATATTTATTATCCTAATCTCTCCTATATGCCATTCAGATATTACTTTGTTATCGTAACACAATGCCTATTTCATTATTGGCTTTACTACAACAACTTGTGATCAGATAATTACGATAGGTTTAATCTCTTTGTTCTTTCGACAAAGTCGCTCCAAAAGTAATACCCCCTATTTTATTCTGTTAGTATGTAATGTTTGAGGCGAATATTAGTGGTATGACACTAAAAGTGGAATCGCCTCGCCAGTGACACATACTTTCTACTTTGTTAGAAATAGCAGCTTATAAAAAATAGCAGTCTGGCAGAAAAGCATCTGACAAGAAAGCGCATATAATATATAGGTGTGATATACAGTAAAATTGCTTCCGTTGTCATTTATATACGCTTGCTAAAAGTTGACGGAGACCAGACAGTGGATGTTAAGGTGATCATCTATCAGAAAGATAGAAGACACGTACATTTAGTGAGTAATATTTATACACAATCATGCCTGACGGACCAGAAACCATCTGAGACCTCTGAGAAAACACTGAAGGCGATATCCACTCACGACTTTTTAAAGCATTGCATTCTAACTGGCTAAGCATATATATATACACACACACACAAACATATATATATATATATATATATATATATATATATATATATATATATATATATATATATATATATTCTAAAAAAATTGAAAAAAAATATCGCCTGTCTCTGTCTCTGAGATGTGAAGATATTATGATTACTCGCATTATTTGCATTATTCGGTCTCTTATCCTCATTTTCACTGTCATATTCACAACGTTTCAGCCGTTGTACGCTCCGGCCTTCTTCAGGTAATTGTATATTCGTACCGAACCCTTTATTTCGTCCACCGGAGTACATTGTTCTAGTTCAATATCAATGTTGAACCAAATCTTTGGAGTGTTGATTTAAAGGGAAATAACTGGGACATCCGGAAGTCAGTGTTTTCTCAGAGCTGCCGCATGGTTTCTGGTCCATCAGGCGTTGGTTGTGAATGTGGCAATGAAGATGAGGATAACAGTTCGAATAATGTAAATAATGCAAGTAAAATTATAGCTGTCTTCCAATGAATAATCTAATCTTTAACGAGAAACAAGATCTTGCGTAGGTAAAGTAAAAGAGAACTCAGTTACAGAGTAACAGCCGACTATACGAGGGCACCTCAAGGCGGTGTAATGGTTGGCAAGCTTGTCTCGCTAGAACAGTTACGACTGAGTAGTGAGTTCGATCCTCACTTTCTGCCCCATACTTTCGGCCTTGTGCCACATCCGAACTACGCTTGGAAAATTGCTAACAGCAGACAACACATTAACCTATTACTGACAAGCATTCATTTTTAGGATATTGGACAATAATAGGTTCTAGCGTATTCTTACATTATTATATTTAATAACATACCTTATTATAAACTTAACATTAACACCAGTCATTTATTATAAAATTATTACCATACATTTTAATTAAACCATAATTAATACAGATTTTTTTTTTGTTTTTTGTTTTTTTATAAATCTACCGGTTATTCTACTTCGTATGATTAAAAATGTATAGAGGGGGATTAATGAGATAGGATTAAAAGAGAATGAAACTAGAAATAAATCGGGAGCTTACGAAAGAAGTGAAAATAAATGTGGAAAAATGAAAATGATATTCAGTGACGCAAAGAGGCAACTCCTGTCAGTTGATCTTTCCTTGACATCAACCGAAACATTAGTTGTTGATTGGTTGATTTTGTTTAGAGGCATATCAACATCTGGGAATTATTTAATTTCGAAATCTAAATAATTTGAACACAATTGTATGCCTTAAAACTAGAGATTTTATATTTTCAGCTTGTGTATATATATATTAAAGGCAGGTGTAATTTTTTTATACATTTTAGTGTTGTAATGAGTGTCACTGTCTAGTGTGCAATATATATATATATATATATATATATATATATATATATATATATATATATATATATATATATAATAAGGATATTACCTTGAAAACATGTCAAAATCCTTTCCAATCTGCAATCGTGTTTCAATGCGTATCAAATGCATCTCATCAGGCGATTGTGAATTACTGACGAGTGAACGATTTATTTTCATTTAAAAGGTAAATACAACCTCTTAAAAAAAAAAACAAAGTGGGGATTATAAGGTTTGTGGTCATAACTCAGATCAACCAATCGAATATGACCTACGTTAAATTCAAACTAAGCGAAGAAGCAAGAATTAAGAAATTATTTCCCCCAACCCAAAAAAACCTGTAGATGGGTAGTTAATGGCAACACGGACGTTAAACCGGAGCCGATGTTAATGGATACTTATTTTACACAGTGTCACTTCCTAAGATAACATGACATGGAGCGGTAATTTAACAAAATATAGTAATTTTCCAAGCATAGCTTAGATGTGGCACAAGGCCGAAATTAGGGGGCACCCAGTGAGGATCGAACTCACTACTCAGTCGTAATTATTCTAGCGAGGCAAGTTTGCAAACCGCCTCGTGGTGACACTACGTTAAGCAAGATATATATATGCTTTGAGAGTTTCCTACATAATTTTTAATATTGCTCTACTTTGTATTCAGCCCTATTTTAAATTAAATGTTACGAATGTTGGGATTGTACTGTATTCGTTCTCATCTACCTGTATATATATATATATATATATATATATATATATATATATATATATATATATATATATATATATATATATATTATCCACGATTATTAAAAGTATCGGCCTGTACACTGACAACTCCAGTGCGATGGTCTAGGTGAGCGTTATGGAGATCCTGCACTGCCCAAACATTTTGTCCTACTCTTTCCTGTATCGTGATGACTTTATATCTGCGACAAACTTGGCTGCAGTTTTTGCTGTAAGGCTGTTAATATTGACAATCAACAACCTTCGTAGATTCATTCCAGGATACTTTAATTTTTATCTGGATTTAATTCCATTGTCCTCAGGTGAACTGCTTTTCTGGCTGACGCGTTCCATCTACACGAAGCAGCTGATTATGTGTCAATGGTCGGCTTCTGAGCCTTCCCCGCCAAGGAGCTGAACAGACCTTATTAGACAAGCATGAACACGTGTGCTTGACCATGACATTCCACCGTAAAAGAAAAGATCCATAATGGATAACTTTTCACGTACTAATGATGGTTGAGGATAAGTGTCAGCAATGGCATTTAATCCCCACCCACGCACAAAAAAATCAGTAATGGAGAGCTACATAATGATCTCAGAAATAAATGAAAAGTACTTAAGGAATAAAAGTGATTTTCACTGTTACAGTGCATTTCTTGCCTAATTCAGTTGTAAAATATTCGCGAATATGAAAGGATTATGATAAAAATAAGCAGACATGATGTTTGTAATTTATTCAGTCACACACACACACACACACACACACACACACACACACACACACACACATATATATATATATATATATATATATATATATATATATATATATATATATATATATAAATAATGAGCCATAGGTTAAAAACGCTTAGGGCGATCCACAAGGCAGATTCCTATCCATTACGCCACCGTGACTTCCTTAAAGACGAGTACAAGAGCAATCATTTGTCATCTATCAACAAAACTTACACAAAATCCGGATAGAGAGGAAATATCAAAATAAATACCAATATCTACGAAACGGTTCCGATTCATCGGTTTGCGAGAAGTGGATTATGGTATCATCAACCATAACGGCGAATTTGTCCACAATCTTGTGTACCTATGTGCACATCACTGGTGGGACGTAAATTTCTCATCAAACTGAAACACTTCGAATGCACATTTTTAGTTGGACATTCATATGTAAAATTCAACAGGAATATATATATATATATATATATATATATATATATATATAAATATTAAACGTTTCACCCAAGCAAGGCGAGAAGCCACTAGGACGCAAGGGGTTACAGAAGATTTGGAGCAAGATCAGATAGGAGCGATAGAGGAAAGGATGAGGAGAAGGATAGTGAGTAGATCAAGGCAACGGGAGATGTCGATTGACATTACATTTGAATAGATGGAGATTATAGCTCTCAGGGAAACTGGAATAGGGAAGGGATTTCCACAGGTGAGAGGTACGAGACATGAAGCTATTAGAGTAGAAGAGACGACTAAATTTAGTAGTTTCGACAGTGAAAGGGTGAGATCGGGATGCCAACCTCGTAGGGCGCTTGAATTCATGAAGTCTGGGAACAAGCGAATGCAGCTCCTCGGAGCAATTGCCACGAAAGTATTTGTAAAAAAGACAGAGAGAGGCGACGGCGCGTCTGTAAGAGAGTGACTGTATACGAGATGCCAGAACACGGCCAATTATATTGCATATACGCCTCTGGAGCCTATCAAGAACCCCGAGGCCAACAGTAGAGGCTCCAGACCATATTTGGCAGCAATACTCCATGCAAGGGCGAATTGATTCCGGGGAGAAAAATTTCCTGGCGCGGCACAGGGAGCCAACTTTCTTTGTGGTGGCCGAAGCAATATATATATATATATATATATATATATATATATATAGATAGATAGATAGATAGATAGATAGATAGATAGATGTGTGCTATGGGTAAATTGTAGCCATTTTATGTTTTTGATTTTGTTGTACGTTATTGATGTTGGCATTTGGGGGAGGAAGCTCCAATACGAAAATTTCAGAGTGTTTGTGTGCCAATCAGTGGACAGTGCAGAGGATTTGAAAAGAGTTGGGTGAGTCTAATAGTGATTAGAAAGGTTTTTGAAGTTATCATTAGTAATGGCGACGTTATGGCTCCATCATCTCACTGTGTTTCAAATTCGACACGTAGGTTTAAATCAAGTGCCTTGGAGAGGTGGTGCTTCCCTGGGTCAATGGTGTGGCTGCTGGAACATCCTACGTCTGGCAATAGGAATGTGCACTATGTTAGACAAGCAGGAGAATCCAGGCATAGCTCTCAGACAGTTTCTGCGACCACATCACCTTGCCACCTAAGTCCCCAGACTTGATTATGATATGTGGAGGGAGAGAAACAAATAAAACTATTTCAAACACCAAAGATGAACTGAAGGCCAGGATTATGTCAGCATTTACCAACTTAAAGAAGAATACCTCCGTCCAGAAGAGATGCAGGAGGTTCCGTAGTCGCCTGGAGGCTGTGGTTGAATCCAATGACGATTTTATTGAATGAATTTACTCGCTAGTGTTTCAAAATAGTTTTTGTGCAATTTTGGTAAATATATCTGTTAAATTGAAAGTCAGTATTATTTTAATTTTTGCATAATTTAGACGACACTTTATCCGTCGCATGCTAAAATATATATGCGTATGTGTGTTTGTGTGTGAGTGCGTGTGTTTGTGTGTCCTTGTCTACTAGGTCAGCAATGACGTAGTTCTTACCCGTGCCCACTCACCCTGCCTATACGCAGTTTTCGAGCATCTCCACTGACTTGCCGACTTGGAGATGAACACCGTATGACGGTGGGATAATTCCGAAGGTCCCTCTGTATGGGGGACTGGAATCAAATATGACATGAGGGCGATAGACATGGACATCGAGAAGAGGATTTACACCGAATTCTGATGCGAGGGGAGGAAAAACTATGGGTAAAGCGTACTCGACTGAAAATAAACAACAAGAGAAGAGCGTCTTCACGTGAATTCGTTGCAATCTAGACTGTCACTCCCGTGGGCGCCTGTACAGACATAACAGATGCTGCATCGCCAACAGTAGGGGGGGGGAAACCTCTTTGGACGCAGATCCAACATATCTCGAAATCGCCGGATGACATATATATATATATATATATATATATATATATATATATATATATATATATATATATCTGTGTGTTTGCGCGCGCTTGTGTGTTTGTCTATAGATAGATAGATAGACAGATAGATAGATAGATACCTGATCAGTAGTTGACAAATACCAGCATGATCAAACCTCTATCACAATTAGTTTTCTCTCATGCTAGCCAAACATCGACATTGATTTCGTCTAGACAATTTTATTCAGGAGATTTGTGTCAACCTATGGTATCATTTTCTGGCACAACGGCGTCGAATCGGTATCGTATGCACCGGATTGATGGTATCAAGATGTCAACAATTTGAATGGCCATGTCGAGATTCGAACTGGGTCCACATGGCCCAAAAGGTAAGCCCCCACCATCTGCACTAATATATATATATATATATATATATATATATATATATATTGGAGCCTCAAGTGCAACTCAATACAAGGACCTTCGAAGACGCAACCGAGAAAGCATGAATCACTATTGATCAGACATATGAAAAGTATTCGAGTGGAAAGTGTTCATGAATTCATATATATATATATATATATATATATATATATATATATATATATATATATATATATATATATATCATAAATTAACTGATTGAAAAATATGGTTCATTCGCTACACAGGAATTACCATGTTTCAAAATCTGAAGCTAAAACTTCAAATTTAATTGGAACCAAAATTCGTTTGAAGATGAAACGGAACTTGTGCTTTAATTTAATTATATAATTAAATTTGAAGAAATAATGGATGTTTAAATTATTAATCCGTCAAATTTTATTACTTAAAAGTTATTTTTAATGGATATTTTTTTATATTTGTCTATCAGCTTCAATATTCGGGAAATCTCATAAAATTAGGAAATGATCTCTCCGGTAAGATTCGAACCTGCATCCCCGTTGATTCGACGTGCTTTCTAATCTTTCGGTCACGAAGTGCGTCGATCCTCAATCAAAGTTGAATAGTGTCTTTAAATGCCAATCTTTTCATTGAATACATAAAGAAGACGTATATTTGCAAATGTTT
>CAHIKZ030000161.1:745000-750000 GCA_903632075.3 Acanthosepion pharaonis | reverse complement strand
AGTTGGATCAGTTATTTGTTAATTATTCTGCAGTCGACGCGTTTCGAAGAAGGTCGATATAGGCTGCATTTGATCGAAGCCATTTTGAATCATTGCTGTTAAAAAGCAGTTATATATAGTTTAGACATTGCTGAACGGTGTACTTAAGAATACGACTCGAGTCCTTTGGTCAAAGTTTGTGTTTTGTAGAATCTTACGGTGTTAGGCAAACAAGCCTTAGCGTTGCCTAGTCTACACTTTATTTGCCACATCTAATTTACTACTTTTTTTAAAAAAAAATTGATCTATCTGGCACTTATATATCTTTAATGTTTAGTAATTATTAACTCCAATTTTATGATTTTTCTTTGAATTCAGTCTATATGTAACCAATACTTTCATTCCAATTTCAGGTCAAACAAACCCACACACATATACATACATCTAACCGAAAACTTTATTATGTTGGACACTTCTTATTTGTAATAGATACCCCCTCCCCAGTTTTATTATTAAACAGTGTGCATTACGTCTGTCAGACTGGTCATTGAGAAAACTTAGGAAAGAAAATGTGTTTGCGCCACACACACACACACACACACACACACACACACATATATATATATATATATATATATATATATATATATATATATATATATATATAAAGATAGGTATATAATATTAATACAAACATATATATATGTGTGTGTGTGTATATATATATATATATATATATATATATATATAATATTAATAAAATGAAAATCGTTCGGTCTACTCGTCAGCAGCTTTCGACGATTGATTGTTTTTTTTCTCACTTTCGTTATCTTTATATTAAGTTAAAACTTAATTTATGATCTAGTTATTAGTTTTATTTTGCATTTTGTGTGTATGTGTACACGTGTGCGTGCGTGTATGTATCTGCCGCCCTCTGTCCCTGTCTATCGCTTTCTCTCTCTCTCCACACACACACACACACACACACACACACACACACATATATATATATATATATATATATATATATATATATATATATATATATGTATTTAGTAGCAATCTCTTTTTATGTTAGCCTCGTTAAAAACGACTGATAAGTTACTCTGCTTAAGATTTATATAATTTTTCATGTGATCTGATATTCTTTGCTTTTCAGAATATAAATTATATAAGAATTGTCCGAATGTTTTATATATCCAAGCGCTTTCGGCTATAGTTTTACCCATTATCAACGGGGAAATTTATAATACTTTTAACTGAATATATGGATTGTTTTATGTATATATCTGGAGTAATAGGTATGTTTTATATTCCAAACACGGTCAGCAGATTATGACCATGTATGAACATGGTCATAATCTGCTGTCTTTTTCTTTTTATTAATAATTATTCCATTATTTTAGACTTTTTAATCATGGATGATGCTATTGCATTTTTATTATCAACTAATATTTTATGGATAGTGTTTGGTAGGTCGCCATGTTTATTTAAGTGAGTCCTAATTGAGCTATAGCCAGAGAGATGTAATGTGAGCCTTTTTGTTAAACAACTTGTAGTTTATGCAATGTAATTATTTACCGGACATTTTAAGGGACATGCAAATTCTTAAAAAAATATTGGTTCTCTGTAATTTGAATCTTGCAGGTGAATTATTATTTTTCACAATGGCAAACATAAAAATAGATTTTGCTCTCAATGCCAGTGCACTCATCATGTTATTAATTTCAATTAATTAATATCATAAGCCAGGAGAATCATGCTTGGTATAGCAACATGTGGAAATGTTATTAGTGTTAATCGTATCATTTTATATTTCGAAATATCAAATTATATTTAATTATTATCATCTGGTTTATGCCATGTCAGATTTTATTTATAAATTGGAGAAGCTTTTCCGTTTGCATTTTACTGGTGCAGCCTAGACATCAGTATGTCCACTCGGATTACGGACGTATCACGTTGAAGCACAGTTTCTCTTACGATAACTGAAGTTGAGCAACGTCGAGCTTGATTCATTACCAAGATGGGTGACCGCTTAGAAATACCAGGTGCTGGAATCTTTGTTATATGAGTGGTGCAATAGATAAAGGATTAGAATTTGAAATCTGAGGGTTAAGTTGCAATTCAAGTCGGAAGTATGTTCCTTTATGCGCAAATACCATTGGAGAAAACATGAAAGCATCTCTTCTGCCCACTGCTATAAGTTAATTAGTAGAATATATATAAGTAAAAAAACAGTAATAAATTCAAAGAATTCTTACTTTTGTAAAAATACGTCGTGGCTTTAAGTAACCTGGAAATGGTTAATAAACTGTAAATACAAATTATTCAATCAATATTATTATCTTAATAATTTTAGCTGAATCACTATCATTTTATTTCCTATATTTACTGGAGATAGAAAAGACTTGGTGCGTAGAAAACTGAAAAAAAAATATTAATTTCCATTATTTGCATTTTCAGTGTCGTCTATCCTCTTAAAGATAGAGCAGATGGAAAATAAATTAATCTTTACAAGTTCTTCTCTTGAAATGTCATTAGAGATCACATAAGTGTGAATATAAGCTAATTAGATGCATATGATACTGTACAATGTGTTAGAATCCGAAACAGTGTAGTTCATTTTCGAGTCTCCGAAAAGAAAAATATATAACAATAATCTAATACATACATTATGTATGCGTAAATTTTATATTAATTTTGAAGATAATATGATTATCAATACGATTTAATTATAATCCATTATACCCAAGATAATGAAGATTTGTAGATACTGAGTAACGTAGCCAAATTTATATTAAACATATTCAAAACACACACAAAAATGGATTAATGCGTTTGAATATTTTTTTTAACCAATTCACTCCAAGCAAGGCGATAATGCCACTAAGACGCATAGGGGCACTAGGAGCAAAAGAGAATTAAAAGTCATTAGAAGAAACGTGAAATCCAATCCTAAACAGGAAGCAAGGGATAAACCTCTATTGCTGTTCAAAGTAGCGGGAAGAATAGGAAGCTGTTGATAGGTGAACTCCTATTGTGGAAATGAATAAATAACAAATAAAGTTCAGAGATAAAATTTGCAGAGACGTTAGAAGTACAGAGTTGAAGTAGACTACAAAACGAAACGGAAAGAACCAAACGATAAACCTCTACTCCTGTTTAAAAGACTGTGGAGGAGTGTGAACCCGACGTCATATATATATATATATATATATATATATATATATATATATATATGTGAAAAGTGTATATAAATATAAATAAATATATATATGCATTATATGCGCGGTACTTATTAGAAAGCGCTCAATATCAGAGATAAAAGCTAACATATTTGGTTGGATAGATGTGAGTTTGTGACCCTGGGTTTTACGTTTTAGCGATCGTCAGGTTTGTCTGACAGTCACTAAAGCGTAAAAACCCAGGTCACAAACTCACATCTATCCAACCAAATATATATATATATATATATATATATATATATATATATAGAGAGAGAGAGAGAGAGAGAGAGAGAGAGAGAGACTCTCCTGTCGAATTCGACGGATGAGGGTCAAGCAGATCAGATCCTAGGAAACCGAAAGCCCGACAACAGCACATGATATTTGATCATAGTGATGAAAGTTTCGTACAGGCTCATCCACACATTTTGAAGGGACGAATACAGAGACCTGGTGCACTACGGGCCATATGGTCCCCAAAGGACACTCCGCAGTTTTGAATTCAGAGTTGTCCTTCTCCAACACCAGTTGCCATCCAAGGCTATAGAACATTTACCCATAGCTGGAGGGTATTAGCACGTAAGTGAATGTAATGGATTCGACTGGAATTCTAACTCGACTCTCCGATTCCTCAATCCAAGCCGCTATCAATTATTCCACCGTGCTTCATCTATCTATCTATCTATCTATCTATCTATCTATCTATCTATCTATCTATCTCTCTCTCTCTCTCTCTCTATATATATATATATATATATATATATATATATATATATATATATACACACACACACACACACACACACACACACATATATATATATATATATATATATATATATATATATATATATATATATATAATATCTTCTTTTCAGACACATTTTCTGGTATCGGTGGAGAATTTGAATAAATATAAATGTATATACACATGGATGCAAAAGTAGGTATACAGTAATGAAAAACAAACCGTGAGAACAAAACGTATTGATTATACAATCATATCAATAATAACACATCATTAACTGTATATCTAATTTTCAGACCCCTATCTATCTATCTATCTATCTATCTATCTATCTATCTATATCTATATATATATATATATATATATATATATATATATATATATATATATATATATAGTGTGTGTATGTGGCTAAATAGCAGGACAGACTGGGTTCTAAGCCTTGGATGGCAACTGGTCTAGGAGAAGGAAAACTCTGAATTTAAACCTGCTCTTAGAGAGGAGGGTGAATGGAGTCTCTCTGAGCCTTGGTTGGCAATCCATTTAGTGATGGTGACACGATAAAAACACTCTTGATAGCCCTAGCGAAGCATCAAGAATTCAGCTACTTGACAAGATTATGAACTACACCAATCAAAGTATTAGTGAGTTCAATCTCGGCTGAGGCCGCATGATGATGATGATGTGTGTGTAAATGTAATGAAAAGTTTCTTAATCGGTATGGATAATCCCAAGGAATATGTCACCCAGAGAGCTCATTGTCAAACCAGAACAAATATTAATTTAATTAGAAAACAAACAACCTGAAGTGCCCATTGATTATATTTTATTTACCCAGGAAGGTGTTTTTTTACTGTTTACTCAGATCAAATTTCCAAGCAGAAAATATGGTTTTGAATTTACGTATTATTTTTATACACATTTGAGGGGAATTTTTCAGTTGATGTGAGGGGATAGAGAGAAGGGGAGGAGTAGGACGATAGACATGGTCAAAATTTGGGAAGGATGGGAGAGATAGGAATAATTTTAAATCTATTTTTATTAAA
>CAHIKZ030000161.1:732500-740000 GCA_903632075.3 Acanthosepion pharaonis | reverse complement strand
TAAATTTTTATTTAACTTTTCTTGTGTTCGAACAAGAGTTTTCTTTTCTTGCAGGATAATGCAATAGACCTTACTACCCATAATGATCCACTGACCAGGGTATATTAATAGTCGAACCAAAACTCAACAGACATGACATAAGGATTGCGTGGAAGTCTATGACACATTGTCCCCTTATATATATATATATATATATATATATATATATATATATATATATATATATTTAAATTCTAACTCTGACCTGGACATTAAAATGTACCTGGATTCTATCCTCTTTGAATTTATATATATATATATATATATATATATATATATATATATATATATATATATGAATATGAATTAAATAGAGATATGAGCATCGATACATACGTTAGTTGTATGACCCAGAGTTTCATGTATGTACAATCGCCGGGTACTAATATTTGTGCATAAATATTTATTCGTAAATATTAGTACCGGCGACTGTACTTTGGTACAACCGACGTAGGTAATCTGCATATTTATTAATATATATATATATATATATATATATATATATATATATATTTCTGAGATGAGGTATTTTTTTCACTATTTACATTATTCGGACTATTTTCCTCATCTTTGTTGCGATATTTATCGCAACGTTTCGGCCATTGTACGTTCCGGTCTTCTTCAGGTGTTTAGAATGTTGAGCTGAACCCTTTTTTTCGCTCATTGGGGTAGACTGTTCTAGTTCCACGTGCCATGTCTAATGGATGTCTGTTATCAGTTATTTCCTGTTAATTCCCCTCTCCAAGTTCTCCACCACCTTAACCAGGTATAGAACTGTTGTTGGTGAATCCTTACCTTGTGTGTACGCAATCCCGTTCAGCTGCTGAAAGAAATATAAAGGTGAGATAGGATGCCCCCTCAAGGTAAGGCTTCAAGAACACCAGAAAGCTGTAATACGAGGGGAAGTGGCAAAATCAGGCCTGGCTGACCACATATGGAAAGGAAAGGGAGATCACCGTCCTCTGTGGGATCAGGTTGAAATCATAGTCAAAGAACATCATTGGGAAATTGGTAAACTTATGTTATCAGCACATATGCTAGTCCACAAAAATCTGAGCCGACTAAGCATAGAAATGAATACAATATCGTAATCAGTAATAAGAAATGTCAGAGAAAAGCGATAATAACAAGGAAAATTGCAATGTGAACTCTGGAAAAAATATATGATAACAGCAAAAATTGCAATATGAGAACAGGTAACATAAACGGTTGATGAAGACATTAGGTTTATAATACCAATAAATTCAAACACAGTTGTTCTCAAGGACACGTGGCACAGTAGATAAAGTCGTTAGTTCCAGTGACGGGACCCAAAGGCAGTGGAGATCTTGGAGAGGGGAATTAACAGGAGATAACTGATAATTGACACCCATTAGTGATAATATGGCAAGGAAGATGACGACAATAGTCCGAATAATGTAATTAGTATTAGACTTTGTATAGTAAAGTCGCTTCTTTGTGGAAACGATCACTACAATATCTTCGTGGGAAGAATCTATTCGAGAGAAACTTTCTTCTGACTAGTCGACTACGAAGGGAATGTAAATAAATGATTCGCCGCAGTGTAAATTGAAGGGCGAATCTTAACTCTGATGGTTAATATTGGCGATGATATGGAATGCATCGCGACAAATCTTTTTCCCTGGTAAGATCGAAAGATTTAGCGCGAGTTTAGCAACACTTCGTCTGTAGTTTGGAAAGTAATTCCCAAACCCACAACGCCACGTAGACACCTCTAAGACAGGAAAGTTGAAACAGAGCAGCACCAGACCAAATATTATAGCAGTAATCAATTTCTGTCTGATCAGATTTAGCATAGCAAGAGGAGTCAGGCTCTTACTGGACTGGTTCAGAGAACCAATATTTTCCCAGCATCTTTAACAAAAGGTTGAAAATACGAGATCCACTTGAAGTATGAGGTAAACGTAAGTCCTAATAGGCGTGGAAGTCCTTGGTGGAACATCTTGGTGGAACTCTTTGGTGGAACACCCGTTCATCGCTTGATGAACCTTATACTTACGGAATAAATTATTTGAAATTGATATTAGGAAAAAATAAGTTGAAATTAAAATATTTTCTTTGAAAAACAGGGCATTCAAATCATTAGAGATTTTTGAAAGATCGATACATACGTACACATACACAGATGGAGGAAAGCTGGAGTAATGAATAGCGGCTTGGATTAAGGAATCGGAGAGCCGAGTTCGAATACCATTCGAATCCATTACATTCATATACTTGTTAATTCATACCTTGGGAAAGGTATGAATCCTCTTCTTCTCCAGTGGGGAGTAGAAGAGGATTCTGGGTTCTATAGCCTTTGATGACAACTGGCCTAGATAAAGACAATTCTGAATTGAAAACCCGCGGAGGGCCATTTGGGGATATTCGTACAGGAATCGAACGTGAACCGTTATTTGATATGACGTCTTATGCCACTAAGCTACATGCCGCTAAATGTAATGAATAATGTTTATTATAAACAGAGCATTTATTTAAATAAATGTATCTATAAAATAACGTATAAACGAAAGATATATTAAAATAATTGTCGGACTTAGTCCATTTCATAATGTATGTTGTCATTTGTTTACGTTAATATCAAGCAGTTACGTTACAAGCATATATGATCGTTCGTGGAAAATTTGTTGTTTTTAAACGGTAATTTGGATATCGCTAACCAGACGCTTCCTCTGTAGCACAGTGGTATAGCATATCAGATCAAATGGTGGTTCTGTGTAAGATACAGGTTCGATTCCTGTCGAAGGACGCATATTTACTACGAAATTTCTCTGATATTCAGACAGCTAAATGCAATTAACACAGTTCATTATAAACAGAACATTTACTTAAATAACTGTAACTATAAAAAAAACGTATAAACAAATAATATATATTGATTAAATGGTATCTGTAAAATTTTAAAAAAGTACATTTCCATATATTCTCTATTATCTCGTATTAATATTGCTTTTATGTTCGGTGATATTTTGTATTGTATTTGTCTTAGTTTTATTGTGAGATCCGCACACTGTCAATACATTTTCTGCTAAGTCAATCCTTTGCTCTCTTGATCATACTGGCAAGTATTAATTCGAATCAGATATCAGATTTGTTACTGTAAACTGCTGCAGTGTTTATATATTTTATAACGCAGCATATCTTAGTGGGTAGTGCTCAAGTATATGACTTCCTCTATTTATCTATCTGATTTTTACACACACACACATATATATATATTTAAATTGTGTGTATTTAGGCAGCATATTTTCATTTATACACGTTTCATTAAATAATATAGACAAGTGTTGTCTATTTATTTTATGTAAAATTTTTTCGTATCTTCTGATAAGTTTGGTAACATTATCATTAACAATGACAGACTATATCATCACTGTCATGTCCGTAAATTGTTTGATATGTTTGTATTTACATCTTTGATAATGGCTTGAGTAAGCCGAAAGCTTAGATTTTATTAAAAAATAATGGATAAATATTGTGAATTTCTTTTTCGGTTAATGATAATGTTACCAAACTTATCAGAAGATACGAAAAATTTTACATAAAATAAATAGACAACACTTGTCTATATTATTTAATGAAACGTATAAATATATATATATATATATATATATATATATATATATATATATATATATATATATATATATATACATTTATTATGTGTGTGGGTGAGTTTGTGTGTTTATGTTAAGTAGTATCAGCCCAGCCATATTACTCTACAACGAGCTATCTATCGATCTGTATATATATATATATATATATATATATATATATATATATGTGTGTGTGTGTGTGTGTGTGTGTGTGTGTGTGTGTGTGTGTGTGTGTGTATGTGTGCGTGCGTGTGTATGTGTGCAGTGTGTGCGCAGGTTGTGTGTTTGTGTGTCCTCGGATGTATTAGGTCGTATGTGTCGTATCATCTATCTATCTATCTATCTATCTATCTATCTATCTATCTATCTATCTATGAGTGTTTGTGTGTGTTTGTGTGTTAGATACTATCTGTCATGTACCCACTATAATGAAATTAATGTTAAAACTGGATTAATCGCACTGACAATGAAAGATTTTATGTTAAAAATATTTGCAATGGAAAATTATAGCTTTTTATAATGAGGATACAGTCATATATATATATATATGACTAAGTTGTATATAGAGGAAGGTTGGTCGAATTGAATTCACTTTTGAAATTATCTTGGTTCTAAGTCAAAGAATGCTTGGAAACAATTATAACTTTCCATTTGGTGATGAGCCAACCCTATTTTGTCTACGGACAATCATTGAATATCAACTTTCAAAAGACGGTGAATATAGAAAGACTAAAAATCCCGATTCCACGTTCTTGATGCAGGTAATAATTTTGAACGAAATATGTTAAAAGACAGGTAAATTATAAATTGTCTTAACGCTGAAATATGTAAGACTATCAACTCTTAACTAAGAATATAAGTAGGCAATTGTGTTATTAGCTTACACACGAGCAAAGATCAATAATTACATAGACTACAAAGTAATTATTATACTGACATCAATCTGAACTTTTTGGTATGATGTTCGAAATATGTGACTGAACTTCGTAATTAATAACATTCAAAAGAAGGATAATATATAGAAAAAGAAATATGTATTGTTAGAAATAAAATAAATTGAATAATTATAAACTATTTTACGCACACACACACAACCAAACACACACACGCACACACACACACACACACACACACACATATATATATATATATATATATATATATATTTATATATAATATAGTAAAAAAAACCTGCTTGGTAAAAAAAACTCAGATAGCTCAACATGTAGATATGTCAAAGCAAATCGGTATCCGAGGAATATGTATATATATATATATATATATATATATATATATATATATATTATTGTGTGTCTATATATATATATATATATATATATATATATATATATATATATATATCAAACATAATATATTTACGATGCAATCAATTTTTAAACAATTTTTATATTAAGTTTTTTATTGAAATAAATAGACCTGTCAATAAAGCGACGATTTCAAAAGTAGTATAAACTAAAATAAAGGCCGAATTGCTACCAAACGTGCATATGATTATATATATGTGTATGTGTGTGTGTGTTGTGTGCATGAGGAGATGAACAAAAATCCACCAAAATTTCCCCAAAATCTGTCCACTTGCTCATCAGCAATACATACTTTCACAAACACGCAAAAACACACATACATACATGCACAAATACACACAATACATACACGCACAAATACACACAAACACGCGCATGCGCACACGCACGTTGAGAAGCATTTCACCAAGCATTTTTATTAAAGAAATACACAAACCGGTGGAAACTTAAGTACGCATGCATGGAGCTGCGTGCATGCCTGCCTCCGAGTGTGTGCGTGCTTTTATCTACTCACCCATATATTTTTTCTTATAATCGAAAAGCTACAGTAAATTATATACTCCAAAGTAAATATGTTATAGAATAACATATATATTTAATATTTAATATTGTACAGACTATTAGAAATAAATATATGTTTTTCTAAAAGTAAGTAACTTATTCATGTTTGTTTGTTTGCTTGTTTATCTATCTCTCTATCTATCTATCTCTCTATCTATCTATCTATCTATCTATCTATCTATCTATCTATCTATCTATATATATATATATATATATATATATATATATATATATATATGTGTGTGTGTCTTTGTACTTGAGTTGTTTTTGTACATGTGTAGAGTACTTTGTGTATACCTGTGTCTGTGTGTGCGTGGGTTTGTGCTTGTGTGGGTTTTTCTGTGTGTTTGTATACGTTTGAATTTTTTTTTATTTACCCATTAACATATTAAACAAAATTGTTATGTATTAGTGCAATTTAAACTCGTTAAAATATTTAAAGGTGAACATATTTTATATACGTAATACATGGAATATAAAATAATGTATACCTACATACATACTTACATACTTACATACATACATATATACATACATACATGCATATGTAATGGAATATAAATAACATACTCACACACGCACATACGCACACACACACACACACACACACACACACACACACACACATATATATATATATATATATATATATATATATATACATTTAGATGTTTATTTTAATTTTATTTTTGTCAGATTTAGTCAGTTATGTGCCATGCGTGATACACGCTTAGACGATCATGTATCTTTCGATACATGACTCACGGAGCAGATTTTTCCCGCAGTAGGTTGCCATTTCTTTCTGCGGTAAACCAGTTGCCATCTAAGGCTATAGAAACCGGTTTGCTATTTAACCATAGCTGGGAGGGGGAGAAGAAGATAATTCATACCTTTCCCAAGGGTATTAGCACCCAAGTCTATGTAATGGATTCGAAACTGATTCCTCAATCCGATCCGCTATCCATTACTTAACCGTACCTTCTTTTTATCAGATTACGAATGATTAATGATTTCACATGATTGTACCTATATTCACCCAGAAATATATGTGTACATGTGTCACATTTTGTGAGTATGTGTTCCAGATGCATTTACCTGTAATTTATATTGATACCATTTGCATGGATTTATATGTTTATTTTCATAACTTTTCAAAATGTTTGCTATAAAATAATTAAGTCCAATTTCAACTTTCTACCCTTTATTTATTATGTTACATTACATAAATATTATGAGTATTATATTTAAGAGTTTCAGAATTCCCATACATTTTGATAATCATAAATCTAGAAAAAAATAAAACCTTTCTCTCCTTATCTGACATTATATTTCAATATTATAATCATTTTTAGGAATTTCTTCAGTTAATGCTATTAGAAATAGTTGGGATCCTCCAGTAGAACCCCAGTAAAAACGCATAGCATATTGGATTCTCTAATAGCAAACCAGACTTAAAAGTGGACATTAAATTAAAAACAACTTCACTTTTCTACAGAATATTCATTTCATAATTTACGCTATAAATTAATAGAAACCGTGAAGAGCTATAAGAATTTTCACATTTTGACATCTGTTATCATCTTATTGCATATTTCCTTTATATTTGAGGCTTAACACTTTAAAACTCGCTTTAAAACCACCTTATATTAACCCATTACCTGCCATCAGCCCCATTTGGGGATCTGTTAAAATTAACCTCACTATATGTTATTACTTGTATTTACATTGAAGTGCTTGCATACATTGCATTTCCAAAGGTATATTTTACAACACTTAGCTTTTAAAGTTTTTATTATTAGCCGTAAGAAGACACTTTCTGTCGTAATTGTACATTTCACGAGTAGAAAAATAATGACTATTATGAAAAGTAATTTTTTAATTATTTCTAATCAATATTATTTTTGATGTTTTATACACATATTTATTTGATGTTGTAGTTTCTATAAAAACGACAATGG
>CAHIKZ030000161.1:700000-725000 GCA_903632075.3 Acanthosepion pharaonis | reverse complement strand
TCTCCGGCTACACTTCTGGACGGTCCTCTTTAAGTTGGTGAATGCTGGCATAATCCTTGCAGTCTGGGGTGTTATTAAGTGTCCGATGTAAGGGGTGATGTCATCGCAGAAAATATCTGAAGTCCATGATAGGGCTACCCTGCTTGTGTGGCATGGTACTGAGTCATGTTACTATGCATAGGGTCATCCAGCAGTCGCCTTCTTGAAACAGGCAGCTCTCAAGTCACTTGATGTAGGCATCTGTGTTGAGTTTGAGTCACTCACCAAAAAATTTGGTACTTATATTTTATCAGAACGATCAGACTGTGTTTTCTAATGTGCCGTACCTTCGTAATCACCATTAGACTCATCTAACTCTTATCGAATACTCTGCATTTTCACTCTGAAATTGTATTCGAGCTTCACGCACGAATGCCAAAAAGTTAATTATGCTTTTTTCCAAATATGGCGAAGTGCATTGCTGCATGTTTTTTTTTTTTAAATCACAGACTGTGCCCAACCAACCCTACTGCACTACGCAGGAGACAAAATCAAAAACATACGAAACGCATGCGCGAAATGAAAATTGTTATATTGCGACAATTTATTCATCGCACCCTGTGTGTATATATATATATATATATATATATATATATATATATATATATATATATATATTTATATATATAGCTGGCCACTCGTATTCGAGGATACCCATCTACTAGGGCGGCTAGCCAATCCCTATTGCAGACTCTTGCTCAGGCTCATCTGTGTTTCTTCAACACCCACAGAGCCAACCTGTGGTTTATACTGCAACTATGCTGAGCAGACCTTAGTTACAGTTTCTGGGAGAGAGCGTGTTATCTAGAATGATCAACAATTTGAATAACACCAGATCATTCAAACCCTCGGTCACGATGTCATGTGACTTCATGCTTGCACAGATATTGACGTTCCCAAGTCTTCTCTCTGTTGTGGTAAACTCTCCTACAGTATTATGAACTCTTCCTCCTCTCATAAACACTAACTGCGAGACTTCCTAGAGTAGAGTGGGAGCAGACGATACGCAGTGTAACCTGACCATCCAGACGGACACTTCTAACTGCTTATTACTAACACTCTTGCTTTGTATATATCTGTTATTTCAATACACTTGTTCAACCTACCTTCGTCTTCCATGTCTTTCTTTCTGGCCTCTAAACAAGCCACAACACTCTTTGCCCAATTTCACTCACAAGGCTTTGATCAACCCGTGGTATGGTTATCAGTAACTTTCCAATCTATCTATCTCTCTATCTATCTATCTATCTCTCGCTCTCTCTCTCTCTCTCTCTCTCTCTCTCTCTATATATATATATATATATATATATATATATGAAGAAATATAGTCTTAAGATGTGCTATATTTATGGGATAAACTACTCAATATCAGAGATAGAGCGTGTGTAAATATAAAAGTGAATATAGAAATCAACACTTAGAGGCAGTCTGTTTCATGCTAGATGCAATCGTCAGGCCTGACGATTGCATCTAGAATGAAACAGACTGTCGCCTCTAAGTGTTCACTTCTATGTTCACTATATATATATATATATGTGTGTGTGTGTGTGTGTGTTTCAACAGAGTAACTTCCTCAAAGCATGAAAAAAACAAAATGAGATTTAAACGAATTTAATTTTATAAAATATCTATAAAGATAATTTTTAATATCTTACAAAGTAAGCTTTTATTATAAGTGACAAATCGCAGGTTGTGATGAATCCTTTGAACAGCATTTTCTGAAATTTATAAAACTCGTTTGTTTTTAATGAAATTCTTAAATTTCTAAAATATTTTTATTTCCCTGTTGTCAACAGCATTGTTAATAGACAACAAAAACAACAAAAATCTAAATGTAATACTATCTATTCTTGTTCCGCTCTTACAAACCATAGGTAAATTGTACTCTGCTCAGAATGATGGCAAATACGCTGGCGAGAAAGTGATGAGGTAGTAAGACCAATGTTTATAAACTTTTTTTAGGTACATTCTCCTAACTCACAGTTAGCCTCATATTTGTCATTGAAGTTTTGTGTATAGCAAATTGGGTCAAGGAATGGAAAAAAGTAAAAAAATCTAAATAACATATGTTTTCCTTAAAAAGGACTTTATTGGATTAAAACAATAGTCTTATTAATTGCATTACATATACAGTCGGGAAAATAAGTATTTCATATTCTGCTGATTTTCTGAGTTTGCCACCTTAATAAGAACGGTCTATAATTTTCAAGGTAGATGCGTTTTGAAAGTTAGAGATAGAATATAAAAAAAAACGATTCTAGAAAATCACATCCTTTTAATTTTTGAACATTTAATTCATTTTTATTGGAAAAAAAATATTTTACCCCATAGCAAAACATAACTCAGTATTTGGCGAAGAAACCCTTGTTGGCAGGCACAGCAGCCAGACGTTTCCTGTATAGGGTTAGCAAGTTTTTACAGATCCCGGTTTAGGAGCGTAGGGCCCACTACTCTTTGCAGATCCTCTCAAAATCCTTAAGGTTTGTAAGTTGTCGTTGGGCAACTCGAAGCTTCATCTCCCTCTAGAGATACTCTAAAGGATTAAGGTCCGGAGACTGACTAGGCCACTCCATTACCTTAATGTGCTTCTTCTTGAGCTACTCGTTTGTTGCCTAAGCCATATGCTTTGGGTCATTGTCATGCTGGAACACCCATCCACGACCCATCTTCAGTGTCTATCGACCCGATGTAGTCGTCCTGTCCCCTTAGTAGAGAAACAGTCCAAAGCATATTATTTCCACCACCATGCTTAATGATTGGGATGGTGTTCTTGGGGTCCAAGTCACCTATTTTTCCTATAAAAAACAGCGAGTCGATTTGATGCAAAAAAGGTCAATTTTAATCCCGTCTGACCACATCACTTTCTCCCACACCTCCTCTTAATAATCCAATTCATTTGCAAATTTCTGAGGGGCCTGTACATGTGCTTTCTTGAGTAGGGGGACCTTGCGGGCACCACATGATGTCAGTCCACTACGATCTAGTTTGTTACTAATGGTCATCTTTGTGACTGTGGTCCCAGCTGCCTTG
Organism: Acanthosepion pharaonis; assembly: GCA_903632075.3. Lineage (NCBI taxonomy): Eukaryota > Metazoa > Mollusca > Cephalopoda > Sepiida > Sepiidae > Acanthosepion > Acanthosepion pharaonis. The sequence continues at coordinate 721,931 of CAHIKZ030000161.1, read as the reverse complement.
AGATCATCAACAAGCATTTGCCGCGTAGTTCTTGTTTGTTTCCTCACCTTTCTCATCATCAGTTTTACTCCACGTTGGGAGATCTTGCGTGGAACTCCAAACCGAGGGACACAGATAGTCAATTGGTGTTACTTCTATTTTCTTATTATCGCACCAACAGTTGACCCTTTCTCATGTAGCTGCTTGCCAATCGTCTTGTAGCCCATTACAGTCTTGTGCAGGTATACAATTTTGTCCCGGGTGTCCTTAGACAATTCTTTCGTCTTGCCCATTGTGGAGAGATTAGATTTTGATTCATTAAAGGATTCTGTTAACTCGTGTCTTTTATAGCTGTAATAAGTACTTGATTAGGAGTAATAATTGAATAATAGGACTAGTCTATATACCTCCTGGTCACATATCCGCTCTGTGGGGCCTGAATCATTGCTGGTTGGTATCGGGGGGGGGGGTGAAATATTTATTTTTTCAATAAAAAAAGAAAGAAATGTTCAAAATTTAATATAATGCAATTTTCTAGATATTTTTTTATGTTCTGTTTCACTTTGAAGACGGACCTACCATGAGAACTGAAAACCGTTTCTATTTTCTTAAGGTGGCTAATTCACAAAATCAGCAGAGGATGAAATATTTATTTTCCCCACTGTATGAAATGAGATGGGTATATAAACGAAAGCATTATCAAAACTGCTTCGATTTGAAGACACAATGCAAATCAGCGTTATTTCTCATCTTCAGGAACATTATAAATAATTCTTATCAGTTTTCTGCAAACCCTCCTGTCATGTGTTATCACATAAAAATACTATAGGACTTCCAAGCTCTTCAAAGCTTTTACAGGGAAAGTTGAAATTTTATTGCTACTTTATGCTGGTGTTCAATATTCATACCGTGATTGTTAGTCCAGTGATTATAGAAGTAATTCTTTCATTTGTTTTGATGACAAAACGATTTCTCTAATATTTAATGTTTCCAAAGATATTAACTTGTGCTAGACTTTTTTTTTTCACGAGACTTCTAACACTGATTATCCCGATGGGAAAATATTTATATGCAATTAAAGGCATTTACAAAATTGTAAATAAGATGCCGCCAACTTTTAATGGTTGACAAGCGGAAAAAGTGATTACTTTCTCCGCCAATAAAATGAAAACGCCGTATATAATTATGCATCAAGAGGAAACGATGAAGATTTAAAGAGGTTGATTTTTAAATTTAGTTTATAAATTTCTGGCGATGGACTTGTCCAGATGTACAGCTTAGCCGATTTAAAATAACAACGATAAAATAATCAATTAAAGCGCTGGGAAGCTGAGTGCATATATATATATATATATATATATATATATATATATATATATATATATATATAATAAAATAACTAGACTCGTTTGAAAACCCTCGAATTTTTGATTTGATTAACAAATCAAAATTCGAGGGAAAAAAAGGTTTTTAAAAAAAGAAAGAGCTACAAACATGAACTTCTGCCGACAAAAATCGCACAGATGCAGGTCTGAAGCCCAAAGAAAAAACCCCGATACGAGTAACAACTAACTAACAAAAGAGCTCAATACAATCGTAGAGCAGACCTAGATACACCTAGTGAGCCAGACAAACCTTCACCTAAAACGGTCCCTGTCGATCTGTTTAGGTGAAACCTAGGTAGGTTTGTTTGCCTACTAGGTGTACCTATATATATATATATATATATATATATATATATATATATATATATATATATATATGTGTGTGTGTGTGTGTATATATATATATATATATATATATATTATAAATTAACTGGTTAGCCATATCTTAACCAGTCAGTTTATAATATTTGTGCTCTGTAAATTTACATTGAGAACTATTTAGTAAAAGAACACCAGATTATATACCTTACTGTTCTTTCTTTCATTGTTTATATATATATATATATATATATATATATATATGTAAATTTTAAACACACACACAAACACACACACATATATATATATATATATATATATTTCATGTTAGTTTTATATATGTAAATGTTCTGTTTATAATAAACAGTATTAACACAATTTGGGGTCTGAATGTCCGAGAAGTTTTAATGTAAAAATGTGTGTCTTTCCACTGGAATCGAAAGTGTATCCTACACGGAACCGCCATATAGCCTGACGTGCTATACCATTTAGCTACAGAGGAAGCCTCTGGTAACCAAGGTTAAATTACTGTTTCTGTTTTGTTGGTATAGCATGTCAGTCTATATGTTTATTGATGTATGTCAGTAAGTTATGTGCCATGCGTCATAGATATACGTGATTAGGCGATCATGTATCATTCGATCCAAGACTGACGGAGCAGATTATTTCCCGCAGGAGGTTGCCATTTTTTCTGCGATAGACCACTTGCTATCTTAGTCTATAGATTTAGGGCAGTCCGTCTATTTACCCATAGCTGGGAGCTGAAGAAGAGGATTCATAGCTTTCCCAAGAGTATTAGCACGTACGTGAATGAAAGGGATTCGGCTGGAATTCGAACTCGGCTCTCCGATTCCTCAGTTCGAGGCGCTATCTAATACCCCACAATGTTTCCTCATTTGTTTTGCTGATCTAGTGTTTTATATATTAAAAAAAAACAGTTAACTTTTTGGAGCATCTAAATCACGTAATGTATGTAATGTTTCTATACATGCATTACATATATTGCAAAGGTCGTCAAAGTTGGAGAACGGAAGAGAGTGGATAACTGGCGCCTCATAACCAGCATCTTCGGAAGGATGGAACTCGACAGTCCAAGGAAATTAATCCATCTAGGGAAACGAAAAGCCTGGTTTTAAACTTCTGTAGACTTGTGGTCATATCCAAACTAACAGGGGAAAAGCTAGAGCTATAAATCCAGACAGAAAATTCAGAGTGGAACCCCGAAGGAAATTGGCTGTCAATATTGACACTTACAGGCAAATGCAGCAGCCAAGACGACTCCGAATGTAATGCCCTGTATTCCACTGGTTCTTATCAATACGGCCGAGATGTGGGTGGCAAGTAGTCTTGGCAACGCACAGCCCCAATATACGCCATGGTGAGGCTACTCCAGTCTCATCACCAAAAGAACCGTTTTCTGACCAAACAAGGAACTACCTTTATCTCGCGTGGTAAAAGGATACACCTACTCTCCCTCTGTCCCTCTGTCCCTATCTCTCTCTCTCTCTCTCTATATATATATATATATATATATATATATATTGGAAATAGATTAAAACTGACATTTTTATATTTAATTTAACTTAATGCTAGTTATTTCTTCTTTTAATAAAAGAGTATTTTTAAGAGATAGGAGATGCAGGTTCGAATACTGCCAGAGGAAGCATATTTTTTGGACAGGATCGCTCGAATATTCAGGCCGGTAGATGTAGTTGGATAAAAAAAAATACTATTTAATTAAAGAACACACCATCTTATGACTATCCTTGAAAAATAACGTTTAAGCAAAATAAATTATACATACATATATATATATATATATATATATATATATATATATATATATATACACACACAGATATGCACACACGCGCGCACACACACTCATATATATATATATATATATATATATATATATATATAATCCACACATTTATCCAGTGTTTTTTTTTTTTTTTTTTCCATTGCTGAACGTATTACTGGAACTCTTTTAGGTGAGATAGTGAGAAGCTACCTCGGCGCATTCACTTGGATTTCCTCGACGTCTTGAAATATTATGACATTCAAATGGATTCGATTTTGATGGGCAAAATGATACAAGGGACATGATTTGCAGAATATGGTGGCTGCAGGATTTGGGCAATATGGTTATTGAACCAAACTCTGCTGCAATTTTCATAGTCAATGCTGGAACACCTTCTTTCAAAGCACTGCTGTAACCATCATAGTTGACTTAGTAAATTTTAACTTAGTGCGTACTTATCTCCTTTACATTTGACAACATTCCCGATACGTTTTTATCAATTCTTATATATATATATATATATATATATATATATATATATATATATATATATATATAAGGTTATAGTAAAATAAGAAAGTTTAATCGGTCTATAATGTTATGTGGAGAATAAAACTAGTCTCACTGATAGTACTTCTAACAGCAACGCCAAATTTAAAATTTTTCCTCTAAACCCCATATATATATATATATATATATATATATACATTCCTACAGACACACATCTACAACGACCATATATATATATATATATATATATATATATATATATATATATATATATATATAAATAAATATATATAAATATTGAATAAATATGCATATATGAATATTAAATAAATATATATATATATATATATATATATATATATATATATATATATATATATATATATATATATATAATGAAACAAATGATATTGTTGTACATTTTATTGGGCCGTCTTTTAAATTTAATATTAACAACGTCGAAATTGTAATCTATCCGTTCTCATCTTTTCTGTACATATATAAATAAGCCTGCACACACACACACACACACACATATATATATATATATATATATATATATATATATATATATATATATATATACTAAAAAATCATCTCGAACCTCATCCAATCTGTAAAGTTAAAATAAAGTAAATTTTCTTTAGTGCCTCTTATCTATATAGCGAAAAATTATAATGACATGAAGTGTGAAAACATTTATAACAGGAGAAAGTTGTTTTTTTGTTTTTTTTACAGATGCACAGAAGATGCAAAAAATTTGTCAGCAAATGATGAGTACATTAATCGCAATCGATCTTCGAAAATTGTTGAGGAGAAATGCTTTGTCGACAGCTTTTGCTCAAACTCCATCGAATGAACAACATGCATTGAAAGGAGAAGAAATTCAACAAAGGCTTTTCCTAGTAGCCGTGCAAAGGCTGAAAACCAACGTTCGCAAAGACTGTATAGAATTGTTCTTTGCCCCTCAGTTGCGACAGCTCGAGTAACAGGGGTTCTGGCAGCGTTCCTTCTTCGTCTAGTTAACCGGTGTTCATTAGTTTCTGCTGACCTTGCATTAGCTGTACGAATAGCATTTTGTGTCAGTCTAATTTTTAGTTTTTTGTTGCGAAGCGTTTCTTCTCCGTGCTTTCATGCGTTTGGATGTAGTAGTAGCACGTCCAAGTGAAGGATTTCGCTTTCTTAACGTTACTGTCCAGCTCTAGTTGGAGGGGTGTGACTAAGCTTTTTGAATAACAATGAAGTAATCAACTAAAAAGCAAGAATATTATACACATAATGGAAATATAGCCACAATAAATTGCAATTTTATAAGGGAGACCACGGGAACGTCGTAAACAATTATAAGCAAGCTCGTAAAGTTAGGATTTATCTAAAAATAGACTACCAAAAAACGTTCTAGTGATAAAAATAAAAATTAACGTGCAGCAAGAAACCTACTCACTATGAACGTTAAAACGTACACGCTAAGTTTAGCATAATTAATTATAAATGAATCGAAAGTGCATTTTTCAGAATAAAGCTGTCAAAATTTTAGGGCTTAAGTTTCCAAATATAAGAGTTAGTAAGCATTATTTAAACGCTGATTAGATGATAAATACATAATTAAAAATTGGCATTTACGCTTAAACCGTTTTAATAATATGATTTTCACAAATTTAAATTCAAAATATATATGCATGAAGGCAGCCTACCTTTTTACTCAATGACAACTTGATGCGAATGAGATTTTTCGCATTTATTTCATCATATAGCACTAATGAACACTACACGTGTAACAAAATCTATAGTACGCACTACATAACTCGATCGATCATTGCACGTGGAGCAAAATCAATTGTACACACTAGATATCTCGATCGATCTCGAATACGTGTCTTATACCTACGTGCACTTCTCTCGTCGGTGTATATTTTCGTTTGCACTTTTTTTTTTCTTAAGGAAGGATATAATTTTTGCCGTCAAGTTAAAACTAAACTATGTCAGTACCAAAACGGGAAATCCATGGGAAAAACTGATATTCTTCATAATATCACGTGGGTTTGTTTAATCTAAACAAAAATTATGCGCAAATTTTCATTGGAATGCTGCTATCCACTACAATTGAAAGACTAAGGGGACAGCAAGCTGTGCATGGGTCATCTTGGGGGCCCCTTATGTAGTTTTCAAAATCTGATAATCGTTTTTGATTCATTTTAAGATTGTAACATACATGTAAAATTCCGTCGAAATCGAAGCAATTTGAAAATTTGGGGGTTCCTTTCGTTCACCCTAGGGGTCCCAAATTTCAAGCCAAAGGACAGGTTTAAGACTAATAATAATTGAAATAATAAAGCACATCTTTTTTTTTAAATATTTCTATTTAATCGACTTTATGGCCAAGGCTGGAGACTTAATTGAAAATGTCATGGTTCCATGCTGGTCCCCTAACTCGTGGTGGTCTCATTGTTGATTTTCAGTAAATTCCAAGTGTCTACTTCAGTTACTCGATATAATCTCAATATGAACAGAGATTTTGGTTGAAATTTGGGAAATACTGCTACAAAATACACTTGAAAAGCAATTGAGGCATTAAGGGGTTTATGGGGTCATCCTGGGGGCCCCCTGATGCATTAAAAAAATGACAACCAATTTCTATCTCATTGTAAGAGCGTAACAAACATGCAAAATTTCATCAAAATCGAAGAAATTTGAATTTTTTGGGTCCCAGTGTCGAGAGAAACGAAAATCAATATAGTGTATAATATGCGTGACAGTAAGTTGCATACACTTATCAAGTTTCATTAAAATCGGCCTTAGGGTTTAGACTTCATGTCTGAAAGTTTACAAACAACCAAACTAATAGAAATTCACATTTACACATTATATTTATCTTATTATCGGTTATTGATTTTTGAAAAATGATTGTTTTTTTTGCCCAGACACACCCAGTATCGAGTACAATCTATGTTCTAAATTTGGTGGAAATAGGCCTTATGGTTCTCGAATAGTTCGCGAACACAACACACATTCACACACACACATAGTCAGTTTGATATATATATATATATATATATATATATATATATATATATATATATATATCACATACCATATTAGCAATCTTTACTTTGTATTACTGGAGAAATTTTCTCGTCCGTAAACTTTCAAATAAATTTGAAAGACGTTTTTCTCTCTTCTCTGTTCTGTGTCATTTATTTTCTCGAAAGTTGTAAAGTGTTCCAGCTATTTTTGTCGGTGTAACCGATTGATTCTACTGTCTCGCGTACCTCCCATCTTAAGTGATAACAATCAACTGTTTTCGTACATTTGCTGGTTAGTCTTTTCTTTCCGCTTTCCTCTACGGCCATTTCTATGAATTCCTGCAGCTTTGTTTCTGTTTCTACTATTAACACAATGTCATTTGTGCCACTTAAGATATAAATATTGTGTCCACCAATAATAAATCCTGCTAGGTGTTCTATTTTTCTGCGATTTACATCGCTATATAATGTTCTTGTAGGTCTTATATTCATCATGACATCATCATTTGTCAGATCTTCTTCCTCTGGTATTCTTAGCAGGTTCGTCTATCGCCCGATTCACACCCATCCACAGTCTTTTGAACAGGAGTAGATGTTTATACCTTATCTCTTGTTTCGGGTTGGATTTCCGGATTCTTCTAAATTCTACTTTCACACTATATTTCTAAAATCCCCGAGTGACTCTGAATGAAATTTTATTTACTAATTAAGTCTTTAACACATCATGTTTAGAGTTATCCGTTATCCTTCTTGCATATTCCCCGAAACATTAACACTTGCTCTTTCTTGCACTCACCTTGGACTTTTTATTGGGTAAAAATTAATAAAAATAGAATCGCATTTAGAACCTCATATATGTCTCTTCAAATCACTTCTTCACGTCATAAACTGTACAGTATTCATTCCTATATAGTATATCAGATACTACATTATCAAATGAGGGTGTCGTTGGATGATTTTCTGAAGTAATTACACACAAATCAAGGTGGAGAATTGGATATCGGCTCAGACTGAGGAATCGGAGAGACGTGTTCGAATTCCAGTCGAATCCATTGCATTCACTTACGTGCTAATACCATTGAGAAAGGTATGAATCCCCTTCTTCTCCCTCCATCTATGGGTAAATAGCAACACAAACTGGATTCCATAGCATTGGATGGCAACTGGTCTACCGCAGAAAGAAATGGCAACATAGTACGGGAAAAAATCTGCCTAGTCAGTCACGTATCGAAAGGTACACGAGTATCACGTGTGTATCACGCATGGCACATAACTGACTGAATGGTTAGTCTAGTTAAACATTACTCTACGCCAACGCGGATGTATTTTTTTAAGATGGTGTTTCGCGAGAGAATTACTCTAAAATTTAAACCAGATATTTAAGCAGTAATCCAAACAGGTTGGAATTTGTTAGTAATTGCACGAAGTCATGATCTTTCGCCTAAGAAATGGTCTAGCCACCAGTAGGGCTACAGTGTCCATCACAAGGGCAAATTCCTTCAGCATCCGGCATGGAGCCTTCCACTAAATTTACAGTTTTGACCTCTTCCATCCAAGTTTCAATATTTGCATGTCCTCTATATCATTCACTAATCCTCAACTTTGTGTGAGTCTTGAACCCGTTATTTGAGAAACATTTTCCAGGAAAGAGGTTTGGAAGAAATGTTTATTCGCCAATAACGTTTCACCCATTATGGGCATTATTATATACATGATATAATAACACCGTACTTCCCAAACGGAACAGAATTGCTGAAAGTAAAACGAATGACAAACATGCCTTCTTTGCGGAGAGATTTTTATAATACTAAGATATATACAGATCTGTATATACAAATATACAAGTGCCCAACGCAGAGAATATTATAGGCATGATTTGATAATTAACAATGATGCCAATATTATCATTAATCACGTGAAGAGACGTTTCATTTTAATGTCGAAACAAAATGTATAATTTTGTAGTAATAACTTACATGTTCTAATGTACTAGTGTAATATATATATACCCTTGGTAAAGGTATGAATCCTCTTCTTCTCCCTCAAGCTATGGGTAAAAGAGCAGGTTCTATAGCCTTGGATGGCAACTAGTCTAGGAGAAGGACAACTCTGAATTCAAAATCTACGGAGGGCCGTTTGGAAACCTCGTGGCACAGAGTGCACCAGGTCTCTGTATTCGTCCCTTCAAAAAGTGTGGATGGTGCTGTACGAAACATTCACCACTATAATCAAATCTCATGTGCCGGTGTTGGGCTGTCGGTTTCTTGGAAACTGATCTGCTTGACCCTCATACGTCGAGTTTGAAGGAGAGTCGACTATATATATATATATATATATATATATATATATATATATATGCGTATATGTATGATAAAAATAGGTAAAATATATCAACATCAGAAATAGACAGCCTGTAAATCTAAAAATGCACCCGGAGGACAAAAACCTAGTGGCCACAGCCTGTTTGCTCTTCAACGAAATCTTCAAGCCATATCTAGACACTGAAGCGTGAAACAAACACTCAACACTCGGTCTCTCTCTCTCTCTCTCTCTCACTCTCTCTCTCTCTCACTTGGCAAAGGGTATAGTAGAAACGCTGTAGAGAGGGGTGACAATGAAATTAACTAAAGCTGATCATGTATGGTGGGAAAAGGAGAGTGACCGGCCCCTGTGGAAGAACATATAAATACTACGCAAGAAATAACATATGCTAGGGCCTCTTTAGTAGGCCTAGCATAGAAATAATTGCGATATGGAAGCCGTTAATAAAGAAAGAAACACAAACGATAGCAAGTCTTTAACAGCAGTATCTCCAAATAAGGAGTGCAGACAAAAATGACGATCATCAGCATTCAACATCAGACAAGTTATGTTCAAGTCTCCAAGTTCTCCACAGCAGCAACACATAGCTTTTTGAATCTGTGATCCTATAGAGTAGTTCACTTTGTTAAAATACAACATTCCTGCATGCATATTAAATAACTCACGTGAATCTCTCTAATTATTCTTAATATCAACGTACATGGTGTTCATAAAGTCTCTTTACAATTAAAAGAATCATTACAAAAAGCAAATGAACAAACGTAGAAATATTTGCAAAATGAGGAGTAGATTTTTAAGTTAATTTTTTAAATAAATTAATGTACCTCTATATGGGTACCTTAAGTTCCACGAAGCATATTAATACGGTACTCGATTTCTTGCGATATTCGCTGTAGAATAGCGTTATCTAGGTTGGTAATGACATCATTGATCCTTTGATTTAGATTAGTGATGCCCCGTATCTTTTTTCGATACACGATATGTGTATCATAGCCCCATAAAAAGAAGTCCGGGGAAGTGATATCTGGTGCAGAATATGATCAGGGTATTGAGCCATCCCTTCCAATCAACCGCTTTGGTAATATTAGGGGTTTATTTAACACCAACTCTTCAGTAACAGGATACCTGAACACTATTTACATTATTCGGACTATTTTCCTCAACTTTATCGCCATATTTATTACAACGTTTCGGCCATTGTACGCTCCCGCCTTCTTCAGGTGTTTGGAATGTCGAACTGAACCCTTTATTTCGCTCACTGGGGTAGACTGTTCTAGTCCACGTCTAATGGATGTCAGTTGTCAATTATCTCCTGTTAATTCCTCTCTCCAAATTCTCCACCGCCTTAACCAGGTATTGAACTCACTTTGGGTCCTGTCACTGGATCTAACTAACGCCTTTATCCTTGGTATACTGGATAAAGGCGTTAATAGTCCGAATAATGTAACTAGTGTACATAATACCTAATCTCAGAAATATAGACAGATACTTAATAATTATGATAACTATTGAGTACATAGAACAAATCTGATTAAGATATCCTATCAACTGCCTTTGTAATATTTAAAGTGTAAAAGTAAATTATGAACATCTTTTATTTTCAACTTATATTAACTGATTGGTGATAATGAGTGAGGATTAGGGTATATCGACGCCAGCTTGACACGATTGGAGATTTTTTGTTCTTGGCCTATATATATATATATATATATATATATATATATATATATATATATATATATTTAACATTTCACATTAAACTGGCTTTGTCATATCCTACCATTTTTTTTTATCCCGTGGCCCATAGGGTCGTAGGGGCGGCATGTGTACTACAGCTGCAGTAGTTGGTGTTTCTCGGGGCAAGATAGCCTGACTGAGCGCAACCCTCTCCAGGCCGGTTTTGAATTCAGAGTTTTTCCCTTCTTCAAGACCGGTTGCCACCTCCGGTTATAGAACTCAGACTGTCCTGCTATTTACCCATATCTGGAGGAAGAAGAAGTGGATTCATACCTTTCCCAGGGGTAATAGCACGTAATTGAATGTAATACATCCGATTCTTCAATCTAAGCCTCTATCCATTACTCCAGCTTCCTTCTATACTCCACCGTGCCTCTCACCCTACCAAAATAAACTTTAGTAATTGAAATATTTACAACGAATTATTAGTAAACTATTCTGAAGGTTTATATCGGATTCACGGAGTCTGCCATCACAACTCACATTTCAATTCTAGATCATACTAAGATACAATCGATATATATATTATAAAATTATCATGTGTTAATTATCGAATAGTGTGTGGGTTACTTCAAGTCGCCTTTCGAACTTACTTCAAAATTCAATATTACGAAACTGGTAATTATAAAGACCCTTTAGTACTTTTTACTCGCCAAATATTCTCCTGCTAAATGGACATTAAAACTTCTATCAAATGACACCTACTGTTTAATCTACGATCCTTTTTTTTCTCGTGTATCAGCGCCGGAATCCAGGAGGCTCAATTGAGGAGGATTATTTCGTTTTATTTTGCTCGTCTTCAAACACGCAAGGGGATCAATATTCAAACACGTAGGACGGCGCTAATGGACTCATTGAAGGTACCGGGAAGTATCGATCTAGATTTGATGTGTAACGGGAGCGAAAGAAGATACATATCCTGCACTGACATTCAGAAGAATAATCGAAAGAGGGTGGTATCCGGACACAGGAAAAAGAATGGTAACGACTTACAACGATTCGGGGCCTGAAGGTAAAATCACGTCAGTTTTTAGCTTTTCTGAGTCCATTCCATTAAAATACTCCAATTTAATAAGACTTCAGTGAAATGGACTTGTATTAATTAGGGTACATACAATGGAAAGCATGCATATATATATATATATATATATATATATATATATATATAAATTATTTATATATATATATATATATATATATATATATATATATATATATATATATATATGTATGTATTTATGTACACACACACATATATATATTTTTATATGGTGTGTGTACACATATGTGTCTCTCTGTGCGAGAGTATGTGTGTTACCTCAAGTTAAAACTGGTTTATCGCTGGTGTTTAAACAACTATATATATATATATATATATATATATATATATATATATAAATATGAAATGAAAGTGAGCATTGAAGTTAACGCTCAGTGGTGACACACTGTTTCATCCTAAACGCAATCATCAGAATTCAATGTTCAATTTTATATTTACATACTCTCTATCTCTGGTATTGAACACTTTATCCTATATGTAGCTATCCTTTATCCTATATTTATACATACACACACACACACACACACACACACACACACACACACACACACACACACACACATGCACACACACTCTCTCTCTCTCTCTCTCTCTCTATATATATATATATATATATATATATATATATATATATTATGTCTTTGTTATGCATATGTATGCATTAAAAATAACGTTTAAAGTAATAAAATCTATAGGATTAATAAATGAAAATCTATTGCTATTTTACTATTCCTTTTGTTTCCGTTAGGATACGAAACTGCGATGAGATGAAATTTTGAGAATCTATAACGATCAGAATTTCGCTCAAATGCTCTCTTCAGACTTGCTTGCTGGACAAATGTTTTTCATCTCTGAGTCGCTATAGGCATCTTTTAATAAAACAAATCCATTACTTCTTTGTAAACCGCTGAGAGTGAAGTGGATATAACCATGAAATGCCGAAATTCTGTTCTGCTCGACAATGAAGAACAGTGGACCAAAAAGTCTTGCAGCGATCATTTTGACATTTCCATGGGTTGTTTGGATTCTACAGAAGCCTCTGACTTGGTTGGATTATTTCATTGATACAATTTAAGTGCCTTTGAATGTCTAGATTCTTATAGTGTAGGATTATATAGAGATGATGGCTTATTAGTTGCTAAAACTCTACTAAAATTAAGGTAAACAGTATTAGAAAAATGATCCATAGGGAATTTAAGGATTTAGGTTTTAGGACTATAGTTACATTAAACAAGTAGATTTTCTGGACGTCACCCTAAACCTTACTAGCAACACATTCCAACCTTATTTGAAAGTTAATTCCAACCCAGTATATGTGCATCCCAATTCGAACCACCCCACTTTGGTTATCAAGCTCATACCCTCCTCAATTGGATTTAGGATTTGTACTAACTCTTCTAATAAAGAGGTTTTTAATAAACATCGTGATTTTTACAATTCTGCCATTAGAAATAGTGGATACAAAGGTACCACTATTCAATATAAAAACCCTGTTAATTATAACCATAATAAGAAAAGAACATCAAGAAAGATCATTTGGTTTCCTTCCCTTTTCAATATAATGGTTAAAACGAAATTAGGATATATAATTCTAAACCTCATAATGGAACATTTCCCCGACCCGAAACTAATCCACTTAGTGAAATATTCAGTCCTAATACCCTTAAATTAAGCTATAGTTGTGCGGATAACCCAGAGAAAATAATTAAGAAACATAACAATAGAGTTTTTAACCAGTGTAGGGATTCAAAAAACTTGACTACTCACCAGGTTGCAATCACTACAACTAAGTATGATGACACGAATAAAAATTTGTGCAATTTTAGGAATCCAAATAATTGTCCACTACAGAATAATTGTTTGACTGGTACTGTAGTTTATCTTAGTACAATCTCTACACTAGAAAACCCAACTATAAAAAAAAATTACATTGGTAGCACTAAGAATTCATTCAAGGAACGTTGGCGGGGACATATGCAATCTTTTAATAGCAGTAATTATTAGTAAAAGAATTCATTATCAAAGTATTTTTGGAGTCTAAAAGAAAAGAATAAAACACCTACTGTTAAATGGAAATTAATCAAGAGAACCCGAACATGTAATTCCCTATATGCCCCTTATTATCTATGTCTTAACGCAAAATTTGAAATAATTAGATTTAAAAATAAGATCCATGTATAAGTGAAAGAAATGAACTAACCGTTAACTGTAAACAACGCTATAAATTTAACTTACTATAGGGGTTGTAATACTTTCAACGATAATGATATGTCACTATAAGTTTAGTAGGTTATTACTTTTATTACTTGATGACCCTATTGTTGATGTGGGTGTGTGTTGGTGTACGTGTATTGTGTTGTTCGTGTTTGCATGTGCGTGTGTATGTGTGTGTATGTTTTTACTGATATATATATATATATATATATATATATATATAGGCTTTTTTATAAAAAGGAAGTGTGTGAGTGTGTATGGTCGAATGTGTATGTGTTTATGTGTATATACGAATATATCTTTAAATATAGTTATATGTGTATATCTTATATGTGAGTGTTTTTGTGTATGCGTTTGTATGTGTTTGTGTTGACACCTATCATATGTGTTCTTGTTTGTGCGTATGTTTAGGTATGTAAACTTAGGTGTGTGTCTAAATGTACGGGTGCATGTGTCCATATATATATATATATATATATATATATATATATATATATATGCTAGTATATGTGCGTACTTATATATGCGCATATGTGGATGTGTATTTTTGGGTATTAATAAATGTTTATATATATTTATATGTGAATGTATCTGCATATGTCTTCGAATATGTATGTATATCCTATTATCTTGGATTGTATCATCAATATTAAATAAAGTCTACTTTTGTTTGATAATGGTTTTATAATTGCTTATAGACTTAATAATCAACCATTGTGTCGCGTTACATTTTAATATTGTATGGACTTTACTGTTCTTTATCGTCAATAAGATTATATTGTTAGAACATGTGTAGGTTTATGCATCTATATGCCTATTTATGTGTGTGCATATGTATATATATATAAATATATATATATATATATATGTGTGTGTGTGTGTGTTTAATTTTGCGTTTTATGTGTTTTTATATATATGCGTGTGTTTGTATATGTGTATGTGTGTATATATGTATGTTTCTGAATATATATATATATATATATTTGGTTTGTTTACTTTTTTATGTTGCTGTGTGGGTTTATATATTCATACATGATTATGTATGCGTATATATGCATATATATACAGGTATATGTATGTGAGTGTATGTGTATATATATGTGTGTGTGTGTGTATACGTGTATGCATATATATATATATGTGTGTGTGTGTATGTTTGTCTGTAGGTAGGTTTTTCTGTGTTTCTAGTGAAGAATGTGTGTACACATATATCTGTATGTATTTTTTTTTTATTTTCTTTCACCTGCTGTTATATTTGTGTACTCGTGATTTTTTTAATGGTCGCTTTTTTTTGTGTGTGTGTACATATCTAAATACGTCAGCGTGTTTATGTATCATAATCTGATTGTGTATGTACTGTCTTTTGCAAAATGTCATCCTCCCCTGCCTCTGTTTATGCTTCAAATGTATCTTTGTTGTCATGAATTTCAGAGCAACATTTGATCTTAACTTTTATTCCAACTTAATTTCAATAAAAACAAAATAAATAGAATAAAATATGTATTTTTTCTTTTTTCCTCAGTAATTTTATAATTTTAAACTTAATATAGATTGAATTTAAATCTTAAAATTGGCAATTTTTAATTTCAAAATTTATCGTATTATTTAATATTTATTAATTAGAATAAATTCTACTTTAGTCTAACCCCAACATTAAAGCATTAAATAATTAGTTCGTTGTCAAGTTCTTTGAATTCTCATATACTTGCATGTTGATTGGTCATTACAGCTTATGTAACAGCGTTTACCCTAGCGATGGATGTTTGATTGATTTGAACCTTTTAAAACACTTTATTCTACATTCAACACCATCACTTGATAAGACACCAGAAGTGTTGAAACAAAATGGCTGTTATTGTAGTGATTTTATAACATATTTATGTTATAATTTTCGAATAAATAATTATATTTGCTCTACTCTGTATTGAGCACTCTTTTAAGTATTGTATTTGTTTGTTATTGGAATTTATTCCGTATACACCAACCTATACTTGGATATATATATTTCGCTTGAAGATGGAACGGAGCCCATTTTAATTTAAACTCAATTTAATTTAAAGGATTATATTGAAGTTTTTCGGTTCTTGCTTTTGAAACATGAGACCTGTTATGTAGCGATTTGGAATCATATTTTTAAATAAATAATTATATATATATATATATATATATATATATGTACATATGTATGTATGAGTGTGTGTTTGTATGTGTGTGTGTGTTCGTCTGTGTGTGTGTCTGTGTATGGGTGATTTGTATTTCTGAGCAGCATTATTCTATTATAACAAGTAATAATAATAATAATAATAATAATAATTCAAACAAGTGGAGGATGTGAGACATGGAGGTGGAATATATCACCCACGCCATAACTGCTTGTGAACTCCTTATGCAGAAATGTTTTGTTCTTGCAGTACAGGAGTAATGCTTACTAACTAGAAATTACCAAAAATCAACACGACGCGGGTACCGGACCGGTTGTGCACGTGCCTATCAACTTCACCCCGGGAAATATTACTGAATATTTAGACAATGTACATGTCGACATGATTAATAAAAAATAGTTAACATTCTCTATGCCTGAAGTCTTTCATTACTGAACCAAATACGATTAACGATCGCCGGATGAGAGAAAAATCCTAGCTGAGATCATTCATTGGCGTCAACATGCAACGTATGTTAGATTTATTTAAACAATGCCAATCAAAAATGATATCACTTTCATTTGAAATGACTTAAACCCAGTTGTAAGGAAAGGTTTCCAATGCACGTTTAAAGAATCTTATTTTGCCTTATGTGTTTTTTTTCTTTGTTTTTTTTTTTTTTTTTTTTTTGAATGTGCCCTTACAATGTCATTCTGGAGAATAAAACCTTTTCTGTTTTCCAGATCACGACACCTGTTAGCCCGATCAAATTGCTGCCAGCGAAAGTCTGGATATATACGTTCATTCTATATTCCATACTAAACTTACTAAAACCTACAAAGTACAGGAAAACCTCTCATCTACGGACCCCGCTTCAACGGACTTCGGATTCAAAGTACAAAATCTTCATGTAAAATAAAAAAAAAACAATCTGGAGAAAAAAAACAAAAATCTTCCAAACGGTCAAATCGTTTTGATGGCTGAGACATGAAGAAAATTACAGTAATACATAGAAAATGTAGTAAAGGAAAGCAAGAAGAAAGGACTAGTCATCAGCTGCGAGAAAACAGAATGTCATGCCATTTACATGATTAGAATTATGCCGGAGAGGGCAATACATATGCAGAAGGATGTACACGTATGTTATATGGATTAAGTAAAAAGTATTTGGCAAACTAAAGTACATGGATGTATTTGAATTCTTAGGAAAATTAGATAAATGATTTTAGAAAAATCCAGAACTTATACGTCAACACATCAATAACAAAAATAACAGATTTCTCACAGCTGGTTTTCAGATTCTTTGTTTATATCGAAAGGCCCGTTACTGACGTTAAGCGGGTATTGAGAATTGGTGATTTCATCTCCAGCTCGAAAAAATTTTGAAATGCGCGATGTATTTCAAAATTTGCGAGCTTGTGTTAAGTTGCATTAGTTCTCAAAGTGACCGCTTGGCAGCAGTGTCTGGCCTTTCAATTCTAACCAAAGACGCGTGCGTAAGAAAGTATCTGTGAGAAATCTGTTACTTTTGTTATTTCGATTAATATAGTAACTGTTCTGCCCTCATCATGTCATCGAAACAGAATGAATGTTTAAAAAGGAAGCGTACAAACCCAAGTATCAGTGACAAATTACTGCTTCTTCCATCTTCGGACATTCGGCTTTACCAGACAGCACCACCCACCTATTTTTCTTTGATGAGAGTTTCGTATATATTTAAAATTGTGGAGAGTCATGACCGGCCACATCCTGAATGAGCACAACACATAGAAAAAGAAGAAGTCCAAATGTATGTGTTTCTATGTGACTCGTCTCTTCAGGACATGGCCGATCATGGCTATACAAAACTTCCTATCTCTTGTAGCAGTTGTTCTCCCGTAACACCATCCATTCAAAGATCATTTCCAGGACATATACCCGTCATCTTCGTTGTTCCCTGTCTTCACCTATCCCTCTTACAACCAATATGCCTTTTGAGGATTAGGTTTTCTAAGACATCCTTTATCATTATGCAGCTAAGAAACTTCAGTTCTCTCTCCCCGATTCTGAGTATAAGTGTTCTTTTTGTTGATATTTTCTTTCAAACTTTCGAGTTGATTACCCGTTCCTTCCATGGAATTCTCAGTATATTTGTAGAGCGTTTGCCCAGCATTCATTGCCATATAAGGTTTTGGATATCACATGGCATTTCAGGGATCTTTTCTTTGTTTCTAAAGAAAGTTTTTCTATTCCTGAACACTTTCCTTAGCTTTTGGAATGCGTTATTCGCTAATCAAATGCGTCTTTGGATTTTGATGTCACATTTTCAAACCTCTGTTAAAACTTTCCCCAGCTATTTAAACTTCTATACTTGCTTGATGCTTAAATCTTCAGTCTGTCACTCGCATCTTGAGGGGCTTTCTGATGCTGATCATCATACATTCTATCTTCTTATAGTTCATTTTTCCCGCTTTCTTTTATTAATCTGTCTAGGAGATTCTGTAGTTCATTTTCTCTCGTGTAAGCCATCAATACAGCGTCATTTGTGTATCTTGTATCGATAAGATTAGGCCCACCGATAATAAATCCTCCAGCTCCCACGAGTCTCAACAAATCTGCGTAGAAGACATACGCCTCTTTGTATTTTCGTGTTAGCTACGTAATTTTCTATCCGTACGAAGGCGGTTTATCCCAGTATGAGTTCTGGATTATTCTAAAATCATTTATCTAATTTTCCTAAGAATTCAAATAGATCCATGTACTTTTGCTTAATCTATATAACATACGTGTACATCCTTCTGCATATGTATTGCCCTCTCCGGCATACTTCTAATCATGTAAATGGCATGACATTCTGTTTTCTCGCAGCTGATGACTAGTCCTTTCTTCTTGCTTTCCTTTACTACATTGTCTATGTATTACTGTAGTTTTCTTCATGTCTCAGCCATCAACACAGTGTCGTCTTCGCATTTTATATTGTTAAGAATACGCCCACTGGAATACATCCTGGTAAGGATATCATGGACTGAGCGTGTGAGCAACGATGAGATCTTAGCGAGGATGCAAACAAGGAGGACGCTTATACTTCACATCAGGAAGAGGCAGCTGAAGTTTCTGGGAAACGAAATGAGCAAGGAGGGCCTGGAGAATCGGACACTCTCAGGTCAAATTGAGGGGAAGAAAGACAAGGGAAAACAACCCATGATATACCAAGCCGGCTTAAGCAAGTTGATGACAGAACGTGGTCTCGGGAAGGTGGCAGGGGAGGGGCGAAATTTTTGAGAGCTGCAAGGCATAAAGGAAAGCGGAGAGCCATAATCGCCTACGTCCGTGCAGAAAAAAGGAGGTCTTCAGCGCATTTAGCTGTTGCGGTAGATTAAATCTGGGGAGACGAGACACCCTTGTCTTAATCCTCTTTTTATGATATGAATATATCTTGAGAGAAAAGAATGTACTGTCATTTATTTATAATATTCTGAAACATTCTTGGATTTTATAATAAATATAATAAAGTGAGAATTATTGTGACAACAATGAGAAAAATTATTATTTAAGTAAATCAAGAAATCTGTAGACTTATATTGCAAAACACACACAAACAGACACACATACAAGCAAGAAATATGTATTTATGAACATAGCCGCGTTCTTTGCCAGTCCATTTAATTCACTTACCACGCGTTTCGCCAGTAACAATGACGGACTCACTTCTCATGTCAATCTCTTTTTACGTTTATCCCTGTCTCTTGTCGTACTACGCAGCTTTGCCCGCTTTTATCTCTAAACATATTCCCCTTCTCCACCAGCCAAAAACCTCCTATCAACAAAATATCTTTCTGTTACCAACGAGAAGATTGGAACTCGTACGATGATTTCCTTCATGACGTCCCTTGGAATGAAGTTTTTAATCATCCTGTTCTAAAAAGGCGCGTCTGATGTTTCTCCTGGGTGAGAGAAAGCCCGCCTCGATGCTTTCATTCCAGCAACGAAATACCAAGTTAAACCACGTTAATCTCCCTAGTTCTTAACTGCATTCACGGGCGCTATAGCTGAGAGACATCACTCCTTCCGACTGTACCAGAGAGACACGTCTGATTGCAACAGACGTCTCTCTGTCTCTGCTCGTAACGAGTGCAATCTCTTCCTCAATGAAACAAAGTTATTGTTTGCTGATAGAATGAAACAACGTATAGCCTATCACAAGTTTGGTTCTACAGATTATTTCCAGCTTTGAAAGAGTGTGCTGAGCACCAGCAAATCTTCAATCCCCACTCTATCATTACGAAGTCCTGACATCTATAGGAGACAAGGTTGAATGCTTTGCTCGGAAATTCTCTTCTAACTCAAAACTAGACTCGTTTGAATTACCCACTCCTGATTTTTTGAATAGGACAGAGATCCTACTGGGGGATATGCGCATAAGCCCGTCACAAGTCTCAGACATTTTTTTTAAAATTAGACTTCAATAAGGCAAGCGGGGGTGAGGCATCCTAAAGAAATGTGCTCCTGAGCTGTCTCCAGTTCTCTCCAAACTCTACAACTATTTCCTCGCTTCATCCTGCTTTCCAGCTTATTGGAAGTCCTCCTCTGTAGTTCCTGCTTTTAAGAATCCCGAAGAACCTTTTGACATTTCTATCGCCCTATTAATCTCCTACCGCTATTCGGGAAAATATACAGGTCTTTAATCAATACTGAAGTGGTTAAGCACCTTACATCTCACGACCTACTCTCTGACAAATATTATGGCTTCCGGTTTCCCAGATCTACCACTAATCTGATAACGTCCATCACTGAATATATATATCAAGCTCTTCATAATAACGGTGAAAGCCTGAATATAGCTTTTGCTATCTCAAAGGCGTTTGACAGGGTTTGGTATGCTGGTATACTACGAAAACTCCAGGATTACGGTCTTACTGGACGACTGATTGATTTAATTCAATCGTTCCAATCTAATCGTGAAATGAAGGTCGTTTTAAATTGGCTCGCTTCCAGATACTTTCACACGAACGCGGGTGTCCCCCAATTTTCAGTTCTAGTTCCTACGCCGTTTCTGAGCTTCATTAATGATCTTTAATTACCAAGTAGGCATTTATGCAAATGACACTACCATTTACCCTTGTCTCAATGAATCCATCAGAGCTGACAAAGGCAATCTGGTCGTTGCTTTTGAAAAGCACCTCCAATCAGTGGTTAATTGGACCAGAAGATGGTTAGTCAATTTAAATGCCGCACAAAGGATACTGTTCCCATTAAACCAATATCGTGATTCTGATGGCGGGCACATGAAAAGCAACACACTGCGGCTTCTTGGTCTCACATGTTCAACTGACCTGAAGTGGAACGACTACATCGAATCAGTAGCTGCATCTATTGCAAGGACATTTGGTCACTGTGTCGTGCCAGAAGGTTTTTTATCGCCAGAGTCCATTTTGCACATTTACAAATCTACGATTCGC
>CAHIKZ030000161.1:675000-695000 GCA_903632075.3 Acanthosepion pharaonis | reverse complement strand
TTTCCATTTCTCTAATCAGTTTCTTGATGTGAAGATGAAATTCATCAACACAAACGCCATAGTTTTGTTACCACAAGTACTTTCGAACATTTCAAATATCATCTTCACGGGTATATTACATATAATTACATATGTAGATATGTCATGATAGATGTCTGTACATTTGCATTATTTTTATAATTACTTATATGTATATATTTGTATTGAATTTATACTTCTATTTTTGTATTTAGGGGTATATAAATTGTGTGAACTTTTGTTTTTGGGCATTTTTTCCATTTTTTCCATTTATTTATCCGTATTTTTAATATTTTTTCATCTTTTAACAAACAGCGTAAATAATATAGACTGATCTGTTATTACGACAGTCCAGCATATATATATATATATATATATATATATATATATATATATATATATATATATATATATATATATATAATATGCCATGTAACGGTTATTTTTAACTCAGCTGCTCACTACTGCGTTGGTTTAGAGTAGTGCTAACGACAAGGAAAAAATTGTAACTAATATGTTAACGTAATTTATGCTTAACCCTGTTTAAAAATGGCTACGTTACGTGGCTTGTAATCTAAGACATATTGAAGTTGTTTTGAGGGAATATATTTCAGGCCACCCACAGTGCAGTTCATGATATAGGTTTGTTTACTGGGTGTGACCGCAGGGAATTTACTGAGATCTGAAACATGTCCTGTACTTGATCACAAAAGGCAAAATCAAACCAAAGCGAAGGGCAATGGAGTACCTGTATCTCCTTAAATGTCCTTCTTTCTGATCAGTTTAAGCTATATTGATCAAATCAGGGGAAAATGTCTGTAACCAGTTACACGCCACCAGCCAAGAATGGATCAATTCATGAGCACTGGGTGAAAGGGCGAACGTTAATATTTAGAAAATGGTCGTCAAAGTTACTTGCGTGTATTAAATCCATAGTTAATGACTACAACGTCACAAATTGTCCTTGCGCATTCAAGCTGAACTCAAAGCGTACTGGAGGGGAGTCATCAACATTTTGCAAACCACTATCCTGACAGAGTGGCTCTGTATTATCATGAACTCACAAATGCCATGTTTTGCCCGAAAGAGGCATACTTGTCAATACTCTATGCTCCCAATTTTCCTTGTCGTAATTATTGATCTTTGCTGGTGAAGATGAAACATAGTATGCGGTGTACCAATGATGTTAGCCGTACTAATTATTTATCTGACATGCTCTTAGTATAATTTCTGGTATCTTCAAACTGTTCTTGAGCGCTACGTCATGCTATAATGCATAGAAAACTAGTACATTATTTATATTATTTGGACTATTGTGCTCATCTTTGTCGCCATATTTATTTGTGATAAATATGGCGACAAAGATGAGGACAATAGTCCGAATAATGTAAATAATATACATAATACCTCATCTCAGCAATATAGACAGAAAACTAGCATCCTAGATCATTGTTACTGAGTAATAATTAGTATGCTTCCTTGTTGATCCATTCTTATGTGTTTGTGATATACTAAAATAAACATCTGTAGAGGACCGGGTTGGTTTGTGTGTTGTGGAATTAGGGACACGTGCTGTTTATTTTCTGCTAGAAACGTCCAACTACAAGAAAATGGCGGACTCTAGTTGTGTCTAATCGAAAAAAGAAAAGAAACAAATAATATATATATATATATATATATATATATATATATATATATATATATATATATATATATATAAACAAGACAATTTTGCAATGGATATATTCATTAACATTTGTGTGTGTGTGTGTGTGAACCTTTGGGTTTGTTCTTTGGTGAATGTTCGTACGTACGTATATTTGTGCATAATATTCCTGGCGACTCCCACAAATGCCTATCTTTTACAAGAGCTTGTAGGTGTTCGCTGAAATGGAGAAATGAAAAAGAGAACGAGGCAAGAAGTCACCCAGTATTTATGGTGTAGGGAGAGCGGCCCCTAGTGAACAATTAGGGAATTAAGGAGGTGGTAACTCCGGCACATAAATAACTAATTTAAATTGTGAAATTCATATATTTATGTAATATATCCTTACTGTTGAGGGGTTCTCCCCTTTTTACACAAATGGACTCACCCAGTATGTACATACACTACGGCTACGTATAGACGAGAGCAAGACCGAAGAGTGGAGTCGAGTCCAGAGTGACAGAGTAAAAGGTTGTAGGTAACCGGAAGAGTGAGGGGTGAGGTAACGGCGTTGTAGGAGTCACAGTGAGCGAGCACGTAGACTCACTAAGAAGTCATACAGCGATACTTCAATACCAAAGACTGTATATATATTTTGCTACTAACACGTATTCCTGGAACTACTAACCTGCTTTACCAGTTTGTATTATTACGTTAATACATTATTTTCATATATTCATTCCTGGCCTTTGTGATTTATTGGTACAGGATTTCAACCCAGGATCCACAACACTTACCTAGCATATGAAAGGCAGCCTCTAGACGCTACTGCTTGAATTTATATACAGACTCCCTCTTTCATGCCAATTTTAGACACCTTCAAAAACGTCATTATAAATTTTCACAATAAAAGTTAGTCTTACTATTTTGTTTCAAAAATAGCATAACATTCTTTTTAACATTTAAATTATTAATTGCGTACAGATATGTAAATTTCTCACTATAATATGTCTATATACAGTTAAATATGAATAAGTGAATTATTACTAATGTGTTTAGAAATCATTTGAAAACAAAGGTTGTATTAGATAAACCTTGCAAGCTCTGAAATAAATCAAGTTAATATATTCAAGTTTTTTTTTATCTCTCAGGCTGATAGATATCAAAATATTTTAATACAAGATGTATCAGTAAACGAAGATTGACAAGACAGAACATTCACATAGATTCATTCAAGACGTAAGACAGGAAATGACGTATTGCGTGCTGACTGCGCAGACCCGGAAGCTAATCCGTACCGCGTGGTGCAAGCTTAGCGCCTTCAAAAATGCGCCGGATTGTGCTTTTGACTTAGACTTATCGAATAGCCATAAACTGATCGATGGGTTATCGATTTCTTTATACATATACCGTTGTGTATCCTGCAGTGTTCTTTCAGGTATGTGTCTCTCAGCTGATTTAGAACCTCAAAAATCGAAGACCACCTCAGGTATTCCATTTATTTTTCTCTACGTAGATCATTGAGCCTTTTGTTTTGAAACACGGGAATGTATGTGTGTATACAAACTCAGGTTTATAAATCACATACATACACACACACGCCCGCACGCCCGCGCGCGTGCGCACGTAAACACACTGACACACACAAACATAGAAGCAAATGTAGATATGAAAGAAATGCAAAGGAAATATAGAATCAAAAGCACATGTTAACAGATTTTCAAGCCTAAAGCAAACATTAGACAATTTGCTACTACTCCTTTCGCGGGCTGTATGAATAGGCCACTTAGGAAATAATTGAAATGGAGTAAAAGGGAAAGCAGTTATTCCCATTTGTTTTCCTTAGGGCTAATTTTATAGGTTATTTATAGTCATCTTTTTTTACTTATTTTGTTTAATTATTATTTGTATATATTTATTAATTTTATACTTTATCCGGCTTTAAATGTCTTCAATTGAAATACCAATTATTAGATTTAGATTATAATTTTTTTTCTGTCATGATCTGGTTGTAGATAGAATAGTAAGAAATTGTTGTCGTAACTGCCTTTGGAAATGTATTATAACCTTTTGCTTAGGAGATTATCCTTCTTTAGAAAGGAAGATTATCGGTATTTTCTCCCCAACATTAAAGTTACATTGTTTGATTCAATGTAAATTAGTACTCTTTTCCATTTTATGGAGTGTGGTTTCGTGTGAGTTCTTTTTAATTTCATATACTGGGTGGAACTGCAGAATTGTCCAACAGCATGGGATAATTGTCAACTCCACAAACTGTTTAATATCTACAAAAAAAATAACACTAAACTAATTGAGATTCTTTTTTCCACATTTTCAGATGAGACGTTCAGTCATCTTGACACCATTTGTTGCAAGAATCACTGAAAAAACTTTTTAGTTATTCAGCTAAAATAGACCATTTTGTGTCAGCCCGACTAAGTCTTCCCAATGGAACAATAGTGGGACGAAAAGAAATCATTCAGGCCTTCAGTAATGGTACGAGCATTCATACTCTGGTTTCCATCTTCAAAGTCCATCCAAGAGCCATCAAGAGAACGGTGAATAGGTTTAAAAAGGAGGGAAAAGTAGAGATGAAATCTGAAACTTATTTTGCCGGCAAATTTGGATAAGTTAAATTAATCCAGCATCAAAATTTTTCAAGTTGTAGAAAAATATTCAGCTTTTACATCATTCGAAAGAGAAATAAATTCTGCATAAAGCGTACAAAATAAAATTAATTTATATTGTTTTGTTAGAAACATATTCTGAAATGAATAAAACTTTAGCCATCGATCTTATTTTTCCAGTATATATATATATATATATATATATATATATATATATATATATATATAATAAAAAAAGCTTAAACACTAATATTCCATGGTCATAATTTATTCCATTGAAATATATATTTTGCATATGTATGTGTATATTTACCATTTTTAAATTATCTATCTATCTAAATATATATATATATATATATATATATATATATATATATATATATATATATAGATAGATAGATAGATAGATAAATAGATATTCAGGCATGTGCTATTTAAGTTTACGGAACTCTTCCTCTTGATAAGCTTTTTCTCAGTTTTTTCTTGCGTTTCTTAATGTTTGATTCCAGGTTGTTAAAGTAGGATCAAAGTCGAGCGCTTTCGGTTGTCCTCATCTGTCATCATAGCGGTTGTCTTTGTTTGGAAATATGCTATTGGTTGTTTTAGTTTTATAGATAATATTAGACGATATTATAGGTTTATTTCATTATTGGTAAGAAGGGGAGTGATTTTTTTTATTATTCGAGAATTAGTTATTAAATATGTTTAATATGTTTCTACCAGTATTAATTGCTATTTTATTTATGTCGAATTTTTAGCTTTTGATTACGTTCGCTTCCAGAATTTGTAGTCGGATTTTGCAGTTTTATTACATTGGAATCATAATCACGATCTAATTCATCAGACGTACAGTTCAAAAAGAAAACAGAAAATATATCACCGGGTTTTAAAAAAAAATTCAGTGATATCAGACGAGAAATTTTCACTTATACATCGGGTTTGTAAATTGGCTAGACTTAAAATTTGGATTGTATAATCATTTATTGTGTATAATGTCACCACAAATATATCAATATTTTTATGGGGTCTGTTTTTTTTTTTGTTTTTTTTTTTGTTTTTATTTAGGTCAACGAGTCGATTTATGAAACTGAAAATAACTTATATTTCTCTGTATCTCATTCATTTAAACCGTTATTTAACTTCTTTCTTTAAAATATCTCTCTTTTAAATTTTATTCCTCTCCCTCACCTTAGGCCCGTTACACCTCACTCTAGAGTTTTCCTACATTTCCCTTTCACCTTTGTTTCTCACTACTAGATATACACTTTCACTTTAAACATGAAATAATAGTTTTTGAGCTTTTTATATTATATTCTTGCTCTCTCTTATACATATAGTTGGATTTTATCCTCTTGGAAATATATATATATATATTGAACACTAATATTATCTATCTATCTATCTATCTATCTATCTATCTATCTATCTATCTATCTATCTATCTATGCATTGTTTCTTTTGTACGTATTCACATAGATGTCTGTCTGTGTGCTTCACTTGTTCATAAAAAATACATATATACATACAGGATGGCATGATTGTATCCATATATATTAACTGTTCTATCCTATTACATGAATACCGTCTCAAATTTCTAAGATTTTCATAATGTTTTTCAAGGGCTACTCAAGGGAGGGATTATTAAATGCGAGTTAAAAGAGAAAAACTGGAGGGCATGTTATGATAATGTGTAGGAAAGAAAAAAATTACCTAGATATGATGAGATTAAGATCTTAGTGATCGTGAAAATATCGTTACGAGATTCTGTTCTCAAAGTAACAGTTTTGGGGAAGAAACTCTCTGAATTAAACTTCATCTTTACTAATGGAATACAAAGGGAATGAAGGTGAATCGACCCCGAGAACGTGCCCTTGAGAATGTATGAATTTTTAGAACTAAAAAATATAACATATTTCCCATGAAAATAACGATAGCGGAGTAACATGTTAACAAAGTTTTCCTCCGTGAGAAATGGATTGTTTAGTGGAAAATAATTCATCCCACATGAGGTCGTGTAATCTCTTTTGAACACAATCATAAAATAGAAACTGCGTCGATCCAGACCAAATATAGCAGAAACTATCCATTTATGCTATGATCTGCCTCTTGCAATGTATTTACTATCGCCTTCATTTTTCTTTCTTCGTCTGTTTCATCTGAAATTAATATGAAAACCGGAAGTTGAATTCCTTTCCTGTAGCAAACATGGCTGACGAAACCCAATTATATCATCGTAATTAATTTGTTGAATGTCTTCTTTGTGCACTGCCATGAGCATTTTTAATCTAGACTCTGTTTTACACATTTTGTTGAAGACCTAACATGTAGTATCTCCTGGCCGTTGATAAAGATTTTTGACTTGCTCGCTTCTGTTGATTCGAAAGAAACTTGGCATGATTAACGGATTCAAGCTTAGAAAGCAAGATGAGCCAGCAGATTTCATATTTTTTTTTATTTATTCCCCTCACCATCATTTTGATTTTGTTATTTTCAAAAGAACATGCTTAGGATTAAAAAACCTTTCCTTCTCAGACAACAATTTAAAATTATAACATAATACGTATGTATATATGTATATATATATATATATATATATATATATATATATATATATATATATATATATATATATATATATATATAAACGTATATTATATTATATATTTATATATATATACACGCATATCTATATGCAGATGCATGTATATATATAAATATATATATATATATATATATGTATATATATTTATTTTTATTTATTTTTTTATTTATTTCTTTATTTATTTTTTTATTTATATAAATATATATATATATATTTTTTTTTT
The DNA here is from genome assembly GCA_903632075.3 of Acanthosepion pharaonis. Taxonomy (NCBI): domain Eukaryota; kingdom Metazoa; phylum Mollusca; class Cephalopoda; order Sepiida; family Sepiidae; genus Acanthosepion; species Acanthosepion pharaonis. Next base: position 687,885 of record CAHIKZ030000161.1, on the reverse strand, counting down.
TTTGTGTGCGTTTTGTGTGTGTCTGTGTGTGTATCAACTTAAATATAAAGTAGTTAAAGGAATTAAAACAAAAAGGAAGGTATAAGCTTGAAGTGAAATCTATCTCTTTCAACCCGTATTTTTATGACAACATAACTTAGTTGAGACATAACTTAGTTAACGATTTCCAGCTAAATTTAACCACGTGTTAATATCAATATTTAACAATGTAGGTTCCGTAAAAATACTCCACACACACGCACACACACACACACACACACACACACACACACACACACACATATACACACACACAAACACGTGTGGAATTTAAAAGAAAAAAAATATCAGTAGGAATACGATTGTATACAGGCCAATTTTTAAAAAGGCGACAATAACATTTGCAACCTCCGTCAACGGGAAAAATTTCCAATAATGTCATTTCCGGATTCAAAGGACGTATTGAACTTGAGATCCAAAATCATGAGCCATTGCATGCATAAAAATTCCCTTTAAGCTCATATGAGGCTGGATAAAAAAAACAAACAAACAAAAAACATGTATATTTCAATTAACCACCCACCGATACATTTATAATACCCTTGCTTTTCTTATCATTACGTTTCTTCTTCTTCTTCTTCTTCTTCTTCTTCTTCTTCTTCTTCTTCTTCACTCTTTTACTATCACACCCAATGTCGTGTGTATGTCTTTCTTATTTTTGAAGTTCATTATATATATATTTTAAATAAAACATTGGAGGTCAAATGATAAAAATCCCCTAAGGTTGAAAACAAGACAGCGGAATCAACTGATCTCCTATTTTTTAAAAGTACACACACACACACACACACACACACACACACACACACACACACACACACGCAAGGCAGCACACACACACACACATATACCCATATATATATATATATATATATATATATATATATATATATATATATAAATATATATATATATATAATGTGTTGAACATGTCTCCATCTTGCAAGAACTGTCACAGGTATATCAGCCATTTGATATCATCATTAAGGCCAAAGGTAGTAAAACTGGATCTTAGCAACCTCCTAGTGATCAGCCGGAGTTCCAGAGGGTTGATGATAGTCAAGTGGTCGAATGGATGCCAGTGTGCTAATGGCACTCAGCTAAGCTTTGGTTAGTGTACATGTATATTCTACTTCTTCGGTGTAGATAAAAGAAAGGCAGCGTGGTCGACGATCAACAGAATCAAAAGCCTTAGTTACATCTGTCTAAGTAGCTTTTAACTTATTTTTATGAGACATATTTGAGGACTGCTTGCTCTTTCTTAATTGTCCCAAGTTGATTTCTATATAACAATCTCCTTTTTTTCATCCTCTGACTGTAAAATCGAGTTTATGATTTTGAAAATCATTTGGTCTCACTGGTATGATTGCATCAAGTATGATGCAACATTAGTGTTGAAACTTGACTAATGTGGCACCATTTACGAGACAGAGAAAGGAAGAGAAAGAAAAGAAGGCAGAAAGAAATGCGAGACGATTCATAGGTGATAAGCAGACACACACACGGCTAAGAGACAATGAAAATATTGATAAGTAACAAATGAAAAAGTGTGTCATTACAATGACAGGGAATTTCTGAGTAAAAAAGAAAAGGAAAAGAAAGAAGGAACCAGATGTGTTTTGATAACGGCTGTGTTATCTTGACCACTGGCCAGGGAAAAATTCAAGTGAAAATGCTATTTCGATAAGTGACGAGAAACAGGCCACTAAAAAAGGACTTTGGACAGATATGAAAAATTAAATCCCACACAAGCAGTGCGTTGACCGAATTCTTTTCGACGAAACAACTTTGGCCGGCGATAATAAAATTATGGGGAACCAGAAGTGTTTTTCTTTCTTCCTTGGAGGCGACAGACTGACTGAAAACTTTGGGGATATTTCTTTTTTGAAGCCATGTTAAGAATACCACCCATCTTGATGAATTAGCGATAAGATACCTGACAAACACCACGTGTAAAACAAGAGTTGTCATATTGTCCGTGGCTAGAGAAATGATAACGGCGATTTAAGCAAAAGAGAAGAGATAATTTTTTTTTAGTTAAAAGCAAGATATTTTTTCCCGAAACAAAGCCACGGATTGTTCACGCCTGACTAAGACATCATTTGGTCAAGTGGTGATCACGTGACGCACGAAGGAGGAGGAAAGATACCCGACCAAGACCTCATTGGCCGAGAGTGATCACGTGAAGCACGAAGAAGGCTGTCGACGCCCCATCCAGAGTATAAGTATGAGAAGCTGCTACGAAGAAGTGGGGAGGGCAGTTCACGCCCCTCAGAGGTATGGTAAGAAAGTGGGAGGAGGAAGGGTTCCCAAAAATGAAAAAGAGGGAAAATCCCTAACCAGAAATAAAAGAGGTGGATATGTATTTAGAATTATCGAGGAACCCCCCGACGCCAACAGACCCAACCCGGTTTTGGTCGGCGCCAATAAAAGCGAGGCCCCAACAGGCAGAAATCAGTTCGGCCTCGAGTTTCCAGAGTTGAGTTCCCAGAGTCAGTCTCCAGTTGAACCCACCTCGCAGATAGCTGACCAAGATTCACGCAAAATTCCGGACTCCTCTTCAACCCCAAAACAATTATTTTGAAGAGCGAATTAGAACCAGATCACCGAAATAAGTTTTTCGACTTTCGTCCAAAGACATACCGAAACACCAATTTCTTAAAGAGCAAACAACTTGAAGCGTTAAAACTTGCCTAGCGGAAACGACGTGTCACAATCCACAGAACGGGTCGGGAGATAGATGCAGTCCTATGTATCGAACAACTAGACATAAAATTTGTTACCTTTTTTCTTTGATACTTTGAACTTTTTGAGTTTTCATTTTTTTTTTTTATGCATATTTGTGTAGTATCACCCCGTTGAACTCAATTTGTATTACGGCCCCAACCACTTTTGATCTCGTCTGTCTACGATCAATTCACAACGTGGGTAGGCAGACTGAGATCAATGCAGTTACCTTTGGTAACCAGGCGTTGGGCGAGTTGGAAACGACGAGGCTGATATCAAATCAAACCAGATTCCCACCCGAATCACCAAAAGGTTAGAACGTCACATTTGGGTGCCGCGACTGATACCAAGCCAGTTGGTCGTCACAGGACGAGACAACACGACTGACGCGACAGGCGGACGTCACGTTTGGAGCAGCGACACCCGGACGGAGCAGCGAGGAGCGAACAGCTGGCTCCCGCGGCGAGGACGTCACAAGTGGTGCTGTTTTGGGACGTCACAACTGGCGCCGTGGTAGATCAGGATAGATCGTCACAGTTGGCGCTGCGACCGGGGGACGACGTCACCAATGCATGGAATAATAATGCAACACAAAATGTACTTAGAACAAAATGTATTGAAACAAGAAAGGTACACAATATTTACATATAGTCTTTTTTATATTCCTGGTAAGACCGTTCCTGAGAATGTGTTGACTGAGTCGCAGTCGGGCAGAGTCTCTGGTTGAATCTCTTGATTCCTGTATTTATCTATCCACCCCAAGGAAAAATGTGGCACAAGGCCGGTTTAAAACTGGGTATCTCCGGCCTGTAGGCTCGGCCAAAAAATATATCTTTCTGAACCCGCCTAGACGGGTTCAAGGCCCGTCTACCACCCGGGACGAAACCCCCGCCTCTCGGCAAAGCCTCGTCCGGGTCCCTCACTGCAAAATGCAGAGAGAGTTCGACTAAGAGTGAATCTTGATTCCTCCTCGGGATCCCGGTACCAACCATATTTATATGGTCGGTACTCCACTATGCAAATTAGGTGGATCCTACCACAAACAATTAGTTTTATTTGTTTTTTAATAAGTCAGTACATTTGTACCGTGGATATTAGTAGTGTTTATGTATTTCTGATCGATAGTATCAGCAATATTTATGATTGGTGTACTTAATTTATTGGGGTTATTTAATATATTTTCGTAAATATATGTTCCGAGGAAAAATTTGAACCTGACCCAAAAAAACTTTTCATACATTTCAATTAATATTTTAATTGCCGATATCAGCGTGAGTTTGAAAGTTCAAAGGTATTTTAAATAGGGAAATATATTAAATATATGGGAAGTGTCTGTCTATATTTCTGAGATGAGTTATTATGTACACTATTGACATTATTCGGACTACTTACCTCATCCTTGTTGCTATATTTGTTACAACGTTTCGGTCGTTGCATGCTCCGGCATTCTTCAGGTGGTTGGAATGTCGAACTAAACCCTTTATTTCGCTCCTTGGCATAGACTGTTCTAGTTCCACGTGCCATGTTTAATGGATGTCAGTTATCAGTTATCTCAAGATAATTCACCTATCCAAGTTCTCCACTGCCTTAAAACACTTCGGAATGGGATCACACATATATCGACAGGATGGGGGTTTAGCAATGGGATCGCTATTATCATCAGCAATGACAAATATATACATGGAATAATTTAAGGAAATGGGATTAGAATCTATATCTCTAAAGCCACCTCTTTTTTTAATATTCTAATGGATGTCAGTTAGACATGGCACGTGGAACTAGAACAGTCTACCCCAGTGAGTGAAATAAAGGGTTCAGATTGATATTCCAACTAGAACAGTCTGCCCCAGTGAGCGAAATAAAGGTTTCAGTTCGACATTCCAACCACCTGAAGAAGGCCGGAGCGTACAACGGCCGAAACGTTGTAATAAATATGGCGACAAAGATGAGATCCGTAGTCCGAATAATGTAAATAGTGTACATAATACCTCATTTCAGAAATATAGACAGACACTTCCCATATATTTAATATATTTCCCTATTTAAAATGCACCTGCATGAACTTAGTGTCACCGACCTGTAAATCGCATTACGGGCTCATTTTCTTTTTTTTTTACTGATGACCATGCATTGTCTTGTAACTTAGTCGCTATTCCAATAACCAGGATTTCCTATGTCTACGCCTATTTAGAATCTAAGCTCTTTGATTTAGTAAATGATTAGGTTCACTGTAAGTGGCGATTGCTAATATATATATATATATATATATATATATATATATATATATATATATATATATTAAGTTATGAAGAACTTGGTAATCCGTATGGGTAATTCCAAGGAGGATGAAATCCTGAGAGCTCAATGTAAATCCAGAGCTAATATTTTAAAGAAAAACAGACCATTTTAAGGTACCATTATGATAATTTATTTCACCAGAGCCCTTTTAAAGGACACCGGATCATCAGATAGCACTTCTAAATATATATATATATATAAGTTGAACTTATATATACTCGTTGCACCTATTAGGGCTACCATTCTCTGCTATGAGAGTGGAAATATTTTGAATCAAATGCTAGATCTGTTGCTAAGAAAGTTGGTTTACTGTTTGGTGCTAGACAGATTATCTCTTCAAACTATCTCTTATATATTTGTAAGTCTGCCCACTCGACAATGCTCTGAATATGGCATTGTGCTACTGCTATATATTAAGAGATTATTGATAAAATCCAAAGAAAAGAAGAATCTGCAATGTTATTACTTATGACCTGACAGCCTGCATCAGTTATTTTACCACCGGCGAAATTTAGCATCCCTGTGTCTTGGGATTGGTACTGATGAATTATACACGATTGTAACTAGACTTTATGAACTTAAGCGCAGTACAAGATTGACAACTAAGTTTCATCACTTGAAAGGTGAATTGGCTAGACTTAACCTGAAGTTCTTTGCTAACAATTACTTTACTCGCAATTCTTACTTGTGGAACCCTTTTCCGGCTTCTTGCTTTCCAGTCAAATTTGAGCTTCAAAAATTTAAGTCATCATTATCGTCTGTCTTCTTGATTCCTCTTCTCTTATTGTTCTCGCCCTTAATAATGATTTTCTTTTTCTTATTCTTGCACACTCAGTAAACTGCATTGTATCTTAGTGGTTTATTGCCTTGCATAGGTGAAATGATGAATATATATATATATATATATATATATATATATATATATATATATATATATATACTAGATTAACGGCGAAGGGCTCTTGATTGGGAAAAACTACAGAAGAACTTAAAATCGATCGCTGCATTTACGTATTAATATTTAAGCTTACCTTATAAAAGTTCAATGACAATTCTTCTGCTGCCACTTAATTTAAAAACAATTTGATGTACATTGGTCCTTACTTTTCGTACAAACAATTATTTTTATTTCATGGGTAACTTTCACTACATTTCGCAATTACTTTCAATTATTCCCAAATTTATTTTCAATTTATAAAAATTGATATCGTACAAAAAAATTGTCGCCTCTCCGAAAAAAAAAAAAAAAAAAAAAACGTAAAGAAAACAATACCTATAATGGAAACTTGAGAATCCAAATTTTTTAGGATGCGTGGCCGATCCCGTCACGGAATGATTTTAATTTGCTTACGGAATCGGCGTCATTCCAAAATTGTATGATATGTTGGGATACAGCAACTAGGGGTAAAGTTGAAAACACAGAAAATTTTATTTTGAAACACTGTAAATAAATTTGAAAATGTGTGACAAAGTGACACAAAGTAGTCGCAATGTGTTTCATGTCTTTTGCAATTTCTTTTATATAAGAAGGATATGTATGGCTTTATAACTGTCTTTAGCGTGTCTATAGGTATATCTGTAATATTATGTTGTATTCATCTACGGTATACATTTATTCGTTGAATATATTGGAGGGTATATAATGACAAGCATATTTCTATCTTTCTCTCTGTCTCGCTGTTTCTCTTTCTATCTCTCTCTCTTTCTTCTCTCACTCTCTCTCTCTATATATATATATATATATATCTATATATCATATATATATATATATATATATATATATATATATATATTGGAGGATATATAATGACAAGCATATTTCTATCTTTCTCTCTCGCTCTTTCTCTTTCTCTCAACTCTCTCTCTATATATATATATATATATATATATATATATATATATATATTGGGGATATATAATGACAAGCATATTTTCTTTTCTTGTCTGTCTGTTTGTTGTCAAACTCTCTCTCTCTCTCTCTCTCTCTCTATATATATATATATATATATATATATATATATTTGGTTGATAGATGTGAGTTTGTGACCCTGGGTTTTCACGCTTTTAGCAATCGTCAGACAAATATTTATTTATATTTATATTCAATTTTCATATATATATATATATATATATATAGATAAATAAATATTTTTCATTTATATTTATTTGTATGTGTAAATGTTTGTGTGTATGGATATATATATATATATATATATGTGCAAATATGTCATGATATTTGTGGCGTACATCTTTTTTATTTTGGATAATCATTTCTGATGAAATATTTGTATTTGAAATATTATTCATATATTTATAGTTGTATGGATGTGTGTTTTGAGCGCTTTAGCCCATCTTATAGCATACCCAAACACACACACACACACACACACACACACACACACACACACACACACACACACACACACACACACACACTTATTTTTATTTTTAATCATTTTACATTATATTTTAAAAAATCCTGAAATAATATGGAAACTCCTCTATTATTATTGTCTGGTATATTTTTCTCTCTCTCTCTCGCTCCATCTCTCTCTCTCTCTCTCTCTTGATCTATATATATATATATATATATATATATATATGTATATATATATGTATGTGTGTGTGTGTGTTTGTGTGTGTGTGTGCGTGCATTTATATATATAAATTTTAATTATGTATTAGTCAGTTTTCACGTACCACCTGAACATTGCTTTGTACATGAAATTTAGTCCTTTGCTGCCAGTAAGTAAAAAGGTACTTCGATTATATATATATATAATTTGTTTTTATGCAACATATGCAATATATCACCGACACATGTCATAGTAAATTGGATGTATTTCATTCCCTGTCTGTAGCAATGTTCAACATTCATTAGGAAAATTAGATAATATTATAATGTTGTTATTTAAATCATAAAGCACCAAGTTTTAAAATATATTTTGTCACAAAACCACTTTTAATTAGAGTACTAAATGAAACTACTATTTAAACTGAACGGGAATAACTAATTGAATTACATTACCTTACATCACCACAAGAGTCCCATTATGCTGAATTGAATATGGAAAAAAACGATTAAGTATTAAAATTCATCAAATTGAAATGATATATCAGTTTTCTGAAGTATATAAACATACAGCTATGAAATTATTTCATCCTAATTAATTAAATTTGCGATCTATGAGAAACACACATAAGCATTCCATTCACATGGCACAGTTTCTTCTTGACCGATAAGTGCAACCTACATTACATCGTGTGCGTTGTGTGTGTAAAATTCGATCTGGTGTATCTTGTGTTAATTTCGCAAACATTCTGTAAAAACAGGTATGGTTAAATGTTTCTCCCTGCAGATGTTTCTATATAGCCAAATACAGTATGTCACATGTTACTTTGAGAGGAAATGGTCAACGCCAAAAAACAAACAATACCCAGACAAATGCCATAAATTATCCAGCATATGACCGATTATGTTAATATATATAGCAGGTGTTATATGTAAATTGTTGCCATTTCATTTAATATTTATTAGGTTGGTGCAAAAATAATGACGTAATAATGTCGTTTTTTAACGTATTTTTTAACGTCAAAAAACGACTTTATTACGTCATTATTTTTGCACCAACCTAATAATTTCACCCATGTGCGTTGTTTCTTTTTGATTTGTCGACTGCACGGTATAGTAGGGTTAACTGGGCACTGTCTTTGAGGAAAAGTGTAACATGACGCAATTCACTCCACAAGAAATTTGGAAACGATATGATGTACTGCATGGCATTCGTACCGGAAGCTCCAATACGAACATTTCAGTGTGTTTGGTTGTTAATCTGAAGACAGAATTGGATGAGTCTAATGGTGATTACGAAGGTGTTTGGAGTGATCACTAGTGATGGCGACTTTATGCCTCCATTCATCTTCCCACAGAGCCTCAAACTCAACCCCGAAGCTTGCATCAAGTGCCGTGTGAACTTTTTACTGTCCTGGAGTAAGAGGTTGACTGCTGAAAAATCTTTTTTGCACCATGCGACACAAGCAGAACCAATCATGTCTGTCAAACAATTTCTGTGAGCACATCGCTGCTTACATTTGGCTACATAACGCATTGATTATTATGTGTGGGTGTGAAGTTGAGCGAGAGACCAACAAAACTCATTGTCACAACAAAGATGAACTTAATACAAGTTTTATGGGAGAATTCATCAACCTAAAGAGACCATCCAAAAGAGTTGCAGGAGATTTAGAAGTCGTTTGGAGGCCATGGTTGAAGACAATGCCGATTTTGTTGAACAAATTTTCTCTTCAGTATTTCAAGATATTTTTTTTTGTCTAATTTTGGTAAATGTATATCTTAAAATGACATGTCAGTGTTTTTTTCACGTTTGCGTAACTTAGACGACAATTTATCTATTCAACACTGTATATATTTTATATATATATATATATATATATATATATATATATATATATATATATATATATATATATATATATGAATGAGGTTGACTAATTAATCATCTGATACACTGGAAGTTAACATTAAAATCAATCTGAGGTTCTCTGAATCTGTAACATTTTAATGTAAAACAGTAAACAGCGTTTTTGTATTTCACTTCGTTTATCTCGTTTTCATATATATATATATATATATATATATATATATATATATATAGAGAGAGAGAGAGAGGTGGAAAGAGTGAGAGAGTACTAAGAGTTATAGTGGGTATGAAGGGTAAAAACAACTGTTTTTTAAATATATATGGAATTTTCGGAGGTCCTGCGAAGTCTTTAATAAATTTCACCAAATACAAATCTGAAGAACAACTCTATCTAGAGAATAACAAAATATGGTGTATGTTATGAGTATAAGAGGATGTAGGAATTGAAGATTATGAGAATAAAGAGTATATATAAAGACTGAGGGCAAGATTGAAGTTTTCATTGAAGCCTACACGCAGGTGTCTGCTCCATAGAGACGTAGTTGTTTGAAACAAGCTGTTTTAGTGAAACTTTCTCTATACAATTGAAATAGGTGAATGAAGGTGAATCAACTTCCTGACGTAGCATGAGGAGTCTTATTTATAAACTTCAGAACTGATGGAATTAACAAATGGAGCTTATCACTACATTTGCAATAGAAAGAGAGATGGTCTTGCAATGTTGATTCCGTGGGGAATGAGCTACAGAACGGACAATAAGACCTCGCACAATATATATATATATATATATATATATATATATATATATATATATATATATATATTCAAGTATGGAAAGCATTAAGTAGCTCGTATTTAGATATGGTAGAGTATTTTTTTATTTTTTTTTGTCTCATCTGAGTCATGTAAAAAAAGACGCCAGAGAAGGAGTCAAATATTTTCTAGAGTGGTGTTTTTATTAAATAAAACCTGATAAAATTATAATTACGACAAAGACGTAATCAGAAAATCCATCTTATCAAAATATGAAAGAAGAATGAAAGGAAGAAAGAACGAAAGAATTATAAAGAAGGTGACGGTAAAAATATTTTAGAAACCTAAAAAAAAAATATAAATATGATGAATTAAGAAGTGGGAATGAAATAAATGAAAAGAAAAAAGGGAAATACCTTTAATTAAGGCATAAATGATTCAGTATACAAGATTTACCACCAATTCGAATATATAAAAAGTTTTGTTAAAAAAAGGAGAAAAAGAGAAAGAAAATAGACTTAGATTGGAAGGTGGAAGAAAAAAAAGCCTCAGAAATAACATGAAATAAATATTTCCATGAAAAACTTAAAGGATAGATGAATGTAAAGATGATTTTACACCGACCAGGAGAGTGTGGAAGGGCTATGCAAATTATTCAAATATCAAAAACGTTAATAGACCGAAAAAATGTCAGGAGTTGAAAGAAGAAAGAAACTTTTTCGTCCAACTATGGAAGATACAAGAGCGACGCTAATCACGTCAATTCATTTCGTTTTTGCTTCACCTCGATCTGGAAATTATTTCAATATTTTTTGTGTATCCCTCGACAAAAATTATGAATAATATTCTCATTGCTCTTGCCAAGAATACACACACTGGCATACATATAAACATACAGAAATATATTTACTTACATATATATATAGAGAGAGAAATAGAAAGATAGATAGAGGGATAGACAGATAAATAGACAGACATACATACATATTTAGACACAGGAAGAGATACTGAAAAGTTCTCTACCTTACCAAGGTGTACTTGAAAACAAATATTCTGTTTAACTTTTGGGAAGTGGTTCAGCCCGAGTAATTTTCAGCCCCACTTCTTGTACATACAGTCACACACACACACACACACACACACACACACACACACATCATCATCTATCTATCTATCTATCTATCTATCTAACTCTCTCTCTCTCTCTCTCTCTATATATATATATATATATATATATATATATATATATATATATATATATATAAGAGGTTTTAGTAGTTCCAACGAGAGAAACGTGTATATTAAAAAGAAGAGAGAAACCGCCAGCGTTTTTGGTTTTAATGTCAATTTTTAAAAAAAAATATTATGTTTTATTTTCCATAATTTTGCTACACGTGTTTCCGGTCTCGCGACCTTCATCAGGCAAAGTGTGGATATTTCCACATATTATTAAAAAATAATTAATTTTTTCTGATGTTTTTCGATGTTAAATATTCTCGATATGAGACATTCTCTTTTTAGTGTGTTAATGATCTAAATGTCTTTATATTTATGATAAATATCCGTACTTATAATATATATAATGTTCTTTTAAAATTCATATATATATATATATATATATATATATATATATATATATATATATATATATATATATATCTGTGTGTATATATATATATATATATATATATATATATATATATATATATATATGCGTGTACGTGTGAATACTTAAAAGTAAATTGAACGCGACATAAAGTCGACTACCAGTTTACAAACTAAGTGATTATCTAGCACAGAATGTTGAACACTTAAGAATTCTTCCTTTATAGTAGATTTAAGCAATATAATAAATTAAGAAAAATTAAAGTGATTTCTCCGCTACGTAGACTCAAAAGTTTCGCGTCAAAAAGCGCACAAGATCCTGATGTTTGATAAATCCTTTGGACATATTTTTATCACTTTGAGCGAATTAACGCTAATTCAAATGATATGATTCTAATGATAAGATTAGGAACAAATAGGAAAGGTTTATAATTTTAACATGTTTCGCTTTTATTTAAGCTTCATCAGAAAATGAATCATGCAGAAGAAAAGGAAATTCTGATATTTTTATATTGTTTGTATTTTATTGGATGTCATGCAGAATAATATGTTACTTTATATGTTTATACAGAGCAATTCTATTTGGTCTAAGCGAGGTTTGGATTTTAATTCGCTTGTGTGTCTGCATGTGTACATTTGAGCCTCGAGTGGCTATTTTTATATTTGTCCGCTTGTGTTCGCATATTAATTGGGGATTTTTTATGAGAGTGAAATAAGTTAGATTACCTCGGATTTGGCTATAGTTAGCACTTGGATTCTTTAAGTATGGAGATTATAAATGCAGGCAATATGATAAAATATGTTTGGTGTGAGTTTATTGATGAAAAAAAAACATTTACTAATTTACTTATTCCTTCTAAATATTTTCTAGGTAATGAATTATGTTCTTTTCTAATTAGGGTAACGTTTCTTAAATCGATGTCAAATCCTGTTTTGCTGTGTGTCCATATTACATTTTTATAATGAAAATTAAAAAACGAAACATCTTAAATTTATCTGTTGAATATTTGATATATTTGAT
>CAHIKZ030000161.1:650000-670000 GCA_903632075.3 Acanthosepion pharaonis | reverse complement strand
AGTAACTGTTTTTTAATTGAACAGTATTAATAACATTCACCGGCCAGAATGTTCGAGAAACTTCGTAAAAAATATGCGTTCGCCAACAGGTATCGAACTTGTGTCTTATACAGAAGCGTCATTTAACCTGACGTGCTATAGCACTTCGCTAGAGTGAAGCGTCTGTTTAGCTATTTCCAAATTAATGTTTTAAACAATAAATGACAAAACTAAATTTGATAGATATGAATAAAGTAAAATGGAAAGACACGGAGTAAGATAGATATGAAGTAAGTAAAACAAATACACGCTGAGATGGGCAAATAGTCGCCCTTTTGTATTTTTAATTTCGAGCATGCGCGTTGTTTGTTTTTATTTTGTCGACTGCACAAAATAGTCGGCCATGTTGGGCATCGTCTGTGAGGAAAAAAAGCACCATGTTGCACTTCACTCCAGCAGAAATTTAGAAACGGCATACTGTACTGCTTGGCATTCGCACCAGAAGTTCTAATATGAATAATTTAGAGTGATTGGGTGTCAATCTGATGATAGTGCAGGGGATTCGGAAAGAGTTGGATGAGTCTAATTGTAATTGCCAAGGTAAGGCAGATAGTTCTGATAAGAAAGGAACTCCTTAATTTGTTGGTGCGGCCCTCAGACTCAACACGAAGGCCTACATCAACTGCCTTGGGGAGGTATTGCTTTCTTGGATCAAGAGAGTGACAGCTGGAAGACTCTATAACTGACAAGACGCTGCACTATACCAGACAAAAAAAGAGGACACAGTCACGATTGTCAGACAATTTATGTGACCATATCACATCTTACATATGGCCAGCTAACTCCACAGACTGCAACCCAATTGATTATTATGTGTAGGGAGCAGTTGACGGCGTGACGAACAAAACTTCTTGTATCACCAAAGATTAACTGAAGGCAAGGATTATGGCAGCATTCACCAACTTTATCCAGGAGACCGTCCAGAAAAATAGCAGGAGATTCCAAGTTTGTCTGGAGGCCGTGATTGAAGCCAATGGCGATTTTATTGAATAAATTTACTCTTTAGTATTTCAAGCTATTTCTGTAATTTTGGTAAATATATCTGCTAAAATGAGATGTCAGTGTTATTTTTATTCTTGCGTAATTTAGACAACAATTTATATATCCCTTCCTGTAGATATGAACAAATAGGTTTGAATAAGAAAACTAAAAGCGATATAAAGAGATCAAGCTAGATAGATATTCTACATTATTACTCGAAGTTTTCCAGCACAAAAATATTTTTTATATTGTACCATCTAATTTTTTTTTCTATTTTTCTTTCACACCCAAGACAATAACGATACAACGGTACCAAAATTATTGATAGTGAAAGAGAATAAGAATTTAGTGAGGAGAAAGAGCAATAAAAGAACGAGATTTAGGAAGTCAGACGTAGCATTTCAATTCTAAATCATTGTATTTGACAGAGAAGTAAAAAGCTGCTAGATATTTTTCAGGAGAGTAATGTGAGAAAAGAAAGTTTGAGAGTAGAACTTACGGAGATATCGAGCCATTTCAAAATTAAAACGATACAACATTGTTTCCAATCTAGTAGTACGCTTAAATTCATTTTGTCGAGGTACCAAGGAGGGGAGCTCGTTAGAACAATTGCCGTGAAAATATTTATCGCAAATAAAAACAGAAGGAAGCTATGCCATGGCGGTGGGACTTAACTCGAGATGTCAGGTCAGGACCGATAACATTACATCTAAATCGAAGGACTTAATGCTGTAGTTAGTTATGAAGCCTGAGATAGATTGATAGATAGATGGACGATGTACGGTCTGATATATATATATATATATATATATATATATATATATATATATATATATATAGATAGATAGATATAGATAGATAGATAGATAGTTAGATAGATAGATAAAGTACAGAAATATATAGATTCAAAGATAGAGATTGCTCGGTAGTTAATTAGATGTTGAATGACAGTTAGAGGAATATTGACAGGTACAAATAAATTGAATAGTTCTAAATCGATGGAGACTATGCTGGCTAGCTAGGTAAACTGGCGTATATATATATATATATATATATATATATATATATATATATATAGATAGATAGATAGATAGATAATTATGAACAAGCAGATTATAAAGCATACAGTAAACAGAGATAAGAACGAATGTATTTCTAGTTAGACAGAAACGGAATGAACTAATTCGCAGTCTAGATATACGCGTAGATATATACTGAAGCATAAGGATATATAAGAATAACTTGATTTTTTTAATCGTTTCACCCCAAGCAAGGTGATAATGCCACTCAGACGCCAGATGTTACTGAAAGTCTAAGAGAATAGAAAGACTTTAGCAAGATTGCGATTGACGTTGCATTTCAATCTTTGAAGATCGTGAGTGGCAGGGAATCAAAAAGTCGGAAGTTCCACAGGCAAGAAACTTATGAATATAATATATAGATATAATATATACATGTAATATATAGGTATTTTAACATTAAAACGATACGCTTAAATTCACGCTGTCGAGGTACAAAGGAGGAAAGTTCGTTAGAAGAATTGCCATGAACATAATTGTAGAAAAGACAGAGGGAAGTGAAGTCACGACAGTCAGAATAGAAAAGTTATCAGTTAATGTATTTTGAAATGAAATTTAGAAGCTTCTACTTTTAATTGACACGTGATAAGACTTTACTGACGTCTCTTCTAAATTGCCAAGCGGGAAAATGAAAGCAAGCAAAAACATAGTAATCGATTCGCAAGAAAAATAATTTTTCTGGGGCAACATCCTGAATATTTCATGCCAATTCTATTCATTTATTACATAATAACCAATGAAAAACCGTTTTGCTGGATTGGGGGCAGCAAAGTTGATCGCCATTTGCGAACTACAGAATCTTGTTTCTGGGCAAACATGATGGATGACTTCATGGTCGTCACATTATTAAATTGATTCTGCTTTCACCACAATTCGAACAATTACCTCAAAGGATAGGATTTAACAATATTTTTATCTCTATTTGTCAGGCTAATAATTCACACCAGGTTGGTGGCCCGACGAATTCCTCTATATATCTTGTTCTTGATATGCACTGTAAGAGTTAATTTTTCCAAACCCTCTTTCCTCATCATTTGTTCATTAAATTTCAGATATATCGAATATTGAGTATAAGTGTTACATTTGCCATCATGTTCTTTAAGATTTCCTCATTGCTTATATGTTCCGTCTATGATTTTTCAGTATGCATTATAGAAGCACATTTCTCTTGCCTCCAGCTTCCTCTTTATCCGTGGTGAGATTGTCCAGCCTTCAGTACTATACAGGATGATTGATACTACATAGCAATTGAGAACACTTTTCGTTGTTTTTAATGCTATTAAATGGTAATGATTTCTGTCTAATATTAATGAATTCTACCATAATTGTCCATGCGTAACACACGCAACTGTATAATACGCACACTAACTTTAGGCTACGCAATTCTTGAAAATAAAAGATCTCCTGTATAATACACACTGATTGTTAGAATTAGTAGCAGCTGAATTTAATATCTGTTAAAGTTTTTATCCGGTTCACAATCGATTAAAAATCAGTGTTTATACAGTTTAAATAAGTTTTTGAAACCCAAAATTTACTCCGTCCTCTGTATGACGATAAACTACATCCGCGTCCAGAGTAAGACGATAAACTACGTCCAGCAGCAAAGCCTCTGATCAGAAGGTTTTCAGGAGCATGTAACCACCTCTTAATTGCTGGTGTTCCCAGGTCCACTCTGACCAGGAGTGGTAGCATCTGTTAGGATCCCAGCTATGGGCAAATAGTTAACACCCAAACTTGTGTAAAAATAGTTAACCCGGGAACTGAGGTAAAAAGCATTATAAAAGTGTAAAAATAGGTTTTAATACCAGAAATATTTTGTAAAAAAATTATTACCAGAAATAATTTTTTGAAAAAAAAAAACTATTACCAGAAATAAAGTTTTGAAGAAAAAACTATTACTAGAAATACATTTTTGAAGAAAAAACTATTACCAGAAATACATTTTTGAAGAAAAAACTATTAGCAGAAAGAAATTTTTGAACAAAGAACTATTATCAGAAGTTTTGAAGAAAAAAACTATTACCAGAAATAAGTTTTTGAAAAACAAATACTACCAGCAATACATTTTTGAGGAAAAAATATTACCAGGAAAAAAGTTGTCGGCATTAAATAACCGATTGAGGTTGATATACCGTAAAACACAAC
This sequence comes from Acanthosepion pharaonis, assembly GCA_903632075.3. Classification (NCBI taxonomy): domain Eukaryota; kingdom Metazoa; phylum Mollusca; class Cephalopoda; order Sepiida; family Sepiidae; genus Acanthosepion; species Acanthosepion pharaonis. The sequence goes on along the minus strand of CAHIKZ030000161.1, from coordinate 665,753 downwards.
AAACCAAACAAACCAAACCAAACCAAACCAAACCAAAACAAACCAAACCAAACCAAAATTTACTGAATTTGGAGGAAACGTATGTACATATTCACAGACAAATTCAAGAAACTGAGGGGGAAATAACCTCACGGTCGGAGAAACAAATTGTAAGGAAATATATTTTAATGGGTCGTGACTATTTCTCTGCTGTGGGGTAGAAGCCAAGTGGATATTTTGCTATTACTAGATTATGTTGCATTATGAACAAATTGGAAAGCACTGAAGATAGTTTCATTTTTGGAGAAGACTTTGCGTATAACGATGACATACAAGCTTACAAAAACACCTAATGCACTGACAATATAGTTTCGTTGGTTGTTTAGTTGGGTTTCTTTTACGGAATATCAGCCTTAATGGGTTATTTAATGCCGACAAGATTTTTATTGATGGTAATATTTATTCCAAAAATGTATAGCTGGTGATAATTTTTCATCGAAAATTTATTGCTGGTAATAATATTTTACAAAGTATTTCTGGGATTAAAAGACATTTTTCCACTTTGATAGTGTTTTGACCACATTTTGGGGGTTAACTATTTACCCATAGCTGGGACCCTAACAGGTTCTACCACCCAAGGGTTAAGATGGACCTGGCAACATCAGTAATTATTAGGTGGTCCCAGGCCCCTCAATACATCCTGAACAGAAGCTTTGTTGTTGGACGTAGTTTATCGTCTTATCCAGGACGCGGATGAAGTTTATCATCATACCCAGCACGGGCTGACAATATGGATATTGATACTAACAGAATGGAAGTAAATTAAATAGATTAGTTTCTACGGGTATATTAAAATAAAAGAAAACAAATTCATTGCTGTGTTAATGATTTAAACGCTTTGTTACACATTAGTAAATTTGGACCATAGATAATTTAGAACATAGAGAGGCGCGAGGCCGAAAATGTTCATATTTACTTCTCTTGTAGAATAACAACTCCCAAATTTTATGCTTAAATCTGGACAAGACTTACTATTAGACATGAATTTAGAAACAGAAATTTAAGACTAATTACACAAAGCTTTGTATATTGTTTTTCGACCCCAATTCCGAGTATTAATAATATTGATAAAGAATTCTTCATATTTATTCGTACTGTTCCCAAGTAAAATAAAATTTCAAAAAATGAACACCCTACATAAGTGGATGTTATGCGTGCGTTTGTACCAGTGCATTTGCTTTGCTTCCATATATATATATATATATATATATATATATATATATATATATATATATATATATATATATATATATATATATATATATATAGAGAGAGAGAGAAGAGGGAGAGATGAATGTATTCAAATGCGTGTCTCTTTTGTGCATGTGTGTGTATTTGTATGTGGGTATTTGTGTGTGTGCTATGTTTACATTTGTGTATGTATATGTGTATATGCGTGTGCATTTTGTCAACGTATGCTTCATTATGTGTGTGAATGTTCATTCAGGCGCATCCCCCAAAAGAGACAAACATAGAAGATCCCATGTTTTCATATATATTTGAAAGTTTTATAATAGATTTCCTTCCCTCCATCCCTTCATCCTTCGCGCAGCTTCCTCCGCATGAAAATTCGCCCACCCATTTATTTGCCTCTTTCCCTATTTCCCGCCATTTTCTCTTGTGTTTCGTTCCAACCGCGTCTTTGTGATATGATGATGAACAGGGGAAAAAAATCGTCGGAAACATGAAGAAAAGAAAGTATTTTTTTAACGAACAATTTATGCAGCCGGCGGCATTCAGTGCGTTCGTGGTTCGTTTCCTCTTAGGGGTTAGTGAGTACAGCTCATGGCGGAAAGACACCTTGTTTGTATGGAATGCTATCTTTCGGCCATTACGGCAATAAATACTATATCCAAACAGTAATATCAAACAAAACGATCACTATTCAATGATTTCTTAGTATCATACGATAACTACTACAAACAAATCGAAATTAATCCACACTATTAATGCAACTGTTTCAACAACTACTTCCTTAGATATATTCCTCCTCTATATGCAATGTTCCTGAAGGTCGTAAGCGATCTTTGCATCCCATCCTATCCTTTGTAGCATTTACTAAAGTTTGTCTTTACATTATCTCTTCCAATCCCCGTTCTTCTAACTATTTACACAAGCTCCTTATGTAGGTTATTCGATGATTTCCTCTGTCCGTCTTGGCTTCATTACATCTTGTACGTGTCGAATTCTACAAACCCTCTCTCCTATATTCGAAATATCACTAAAGACACTGGGAGAATGGTTGGCTTCTTGTACTTGTCGAATTCTACAAACCCTCTCTCCTATATTCTAAATATCACTAAAGATACTGGGAGAATGGTTGGCTTCTTGTACGTGTCGAATTCTACAAACCCTCTCTCCTATATTCGAAATATCACTAAAGACGCTGGGAGAATGATTGACTTTTATTATACCGTTACAGGAAGTATCTGACTCATGACAAACTTTATACTGTCAACGACGAAATTATTCGTACACCCATCAATATCGAATTTTAAATATTTTCATCCATTTCTCATAATGTAATGCCCGTATGATGCCAGTTTTATTTATATGTCAATAAGCACAAAAAAGGAACATAAAACTCAATTATCAGAACAAGAGATTAAATACAGTAAATTTGACAGGCAAATTATGCAAAATAGGAAAAACAACATTATTCATACAGTAGAAATTATCGTTTTAAATTGACTGATACGTGTAAGTAATAGTGTTTTACATAACTATTTTATCAGTGAAACCTTCTAGACTATGTATTTATTAGAATATTTGTGATAATTCCAACAAAGAACATCCCGTGGTGCATAGAGTGTCACCATTGTTATTCATACGTTAACAACACGATGTCGAAGACAAAGGAGTTTAGCGTTGATTTGAGATAGTGAATGATTAACTTTCACAAAAATGTTTCCATACAAGATTCAAATGTTTCAAACTTTCGTACCCCAAGATACCTATGCGTTGGTAAAAATTATTTTTGTTTTATTTTTATATTCAGTCTTTCACTGGCTACAGTAATGTTTTCGGATTTTGAACATTTAATGGCATCGACAAATGCATATTTTTAAACGATAACCGAAAGAACGCTAGTCTTTTGGCAGGTTTGTTTGGCACATGTTTTGCAGTTAGTTTTACTGCATTTATTTATTTTATGACTGATATGACTATCTCTTTTTGTATAATTGTGTTTCGGCATGGGGTATTGTTTAGCAAATAAGTCTTATTGACAACTGCTATTAAGTGCTCTAAACAATATTTCTAGTTAACTTTCTATTTGGTAACAATTGGTGTTATCCTTGTTTATATTAATTTGTCCTTGTCTGAGCCACCATAACCGGAAATTCGGTAGGGAACTTTTGAGTATCGGTTTTCGTCGGTGTTATAAGAATTGGTATGCAGAGTTAAAATTCTGACCGAATTTAGGGTCACTTTTTACTATATCGCTTGGAAAAGGTATCAATACATCTTTCAAAAGCTATTGTTGAAAAAGCAGAGAATGCTTTTAACCGTGTCAGGTCAACGAGTCCCTCTGAAAGAAAATTGTTTAATCAAATGCAGCTTGTAACTGTCTACATTTCTGAGATGAAGGTATTATTTACAGTCTACCCCAGTGAGTGAAATAAAGGGTTCAGTTCGACATTCCAACCACCTGAAGAAGGCCGGAGCGGACAACGGCCGAAACGTTGTAATAAATATGGCGACAAAGATGAGCACAATAGTCCGACTAATGTAAAAAGTGCAGCGTGTAAATGCGACCGAACTGGTTCTTTTAGTTTTAGACAAACCAACTATTGTCAGAGCCGATGTGCTTACGATGCAAATGTACAATGAGACTCGTTTACATTCCGTTTTATGTTTTATTAAGAAATAAATATATTTAAACACCGCTACTTTTCTCAATACTTTTGTAAATTTCAAATGTCCTGTGGTCTACCCATCAACTGTAATCTCCTCAGCTATAAGCTTTCTAATTCGATATTCAGCGTTTTCTATTCAAAACTCTTGCAAGATGCTATCATTGTGTAATTATTTTGTGTTCCGTTGCATTTTATTTTTAAATTGAACAAACTTTTCAGTCTGGAATGTACTGCCGGAAACGGTCAATCTAACCTTCCGTATAACCAATCGGCTTATATCCATATCACGTTGAAAGAAGGCGCTTAGACATGGTGCAATCAATAACTAGCTTGTCTCACTAGATTAAGTACATCTCTACTTTGAGTAAAAGAATCTATAATTACCAAGCTTAATAGAAGCATCGTGATGAAATCGATCTTAAACGAAAATGACATGTTCATCATTAATTAATCATAGATAAGGATCGGAAGCTCATAAAGGATTGAAATTAAGTTCAAATAAACATCTTATATTATTTTATATTATTCTAGAATCATTTTCCAACTTATTCAAGATGATCTTCTCTCTTTCTAACTTTCTAATTTTCTGTCCTGGAGTAACAAATTGGCTCACAGGTTTCTCGTACAATTTAATTTTCAAGTCTTTTTTTCACTGAATTTTGGACTGTCATCGCTTAAAAATCAGTGAGTTCGATCCTCACCGGATGCCCCAAAGTTTAGGCCTAGAAAGCTTAGAAAGTTGCCTTTTAGGTCATCTCGACATGATGTAATTGTTAGCAATCATGTCTCGTTAGAACAATTACGACTGAGTAGTGAGTTCTTATCTATCTGCCCCCCACCATTTTCGGCCTTGTGCGCTTAGAAAATCACCATTTTACGTTGAAACAACGGTTCTCTTACTGTCACCGAAGTTAAGCAACATCGAGCCTGGTCATTACCTAGTTTGGTGATTGCTTGTGAATACCAAATATTGTAAACTTCGATTTAATGGTGGTGTAATGAGTATAATTCCTATATTACTTTGAAAGACTGGTTCTCATACGATTATCGGGGTTACTAAGATAGGTAATCGCTTGAGACGTGCGGGCTGTGTAATGGATAATGGCACGGAATATGAAATAGTAGAGCCAAGTTCTAATTCCAATTAGTTTCGTTATGTTTACTTACGCTCAAATAATCTTGGGAAATCCAGCTCTTCTCTTGTCTTTTTGAGGGGCCAGATTTTTTGGCATTCAGAAGCTTGTTACTGTTTCACCTCCTTGTTTGCATAATCAAAAATGACTATATTTCTGGGCTTGTTTACTTTTCCTTGGATATGAATTGAATATCTTCTTTTGATCTGATCTGAATAGTGATTAAATTTCGCGTTTGTATTGAACAGATCACAATAGTTTCTAAAGAATTGACGTGGTTTTTACCAAACGTCTAAGATATTTTAAAGTTTCCCCAGCAATATCTGTGCAGTAAATCTTGAATGAGAAATCGAAACGTCCGAACAGATATTTAGATAAAGAAAATAGAAAGGACCTAATATCTAAAACACATATGAAAATTATTCATTTGGGCTAGTAGATATGTAAGCAAATATGTGGATATAGTTCCAACAGTATGAAGAATAATATAGAAAAAACAAAAATCTGAATATGCAAATATACTGTTTTAATGTTGTTCAATATCGACGTAAGACGTTTCGGTCTAGTAGACCTTCTTCAGGACATAGTTATTAAAACGAAACGCTGATCTTAAAATTTCAGTTATTCTGGTTTGATTAATCTTATGTCTATCGTCTTTTCATGTTGACTTGAATATCGTCTAGTTTTAATTATGTTTTAATAACTATGTACTGAAGAAAGTCTACTAGGCCGAAACGTCTGGCGTCGACATTCAACAACATTAAAACAGCATACTTGCATATTCGGATTTTTGTTTTTTCCATATTTTTCTTCACACTAGTAGATATATAGGTGCTTTTTAACGCAACTGATAAAAACTAATAATAATTCTACGGTTGTTAGGAAAGAGTATGGTTAGAGTGGTTGCGAAAAAAAACAGCTGAAATCAAAATGAAAAATAAAGACAGTATAATTGATATTGTTTAATGCCGTGCTTCTAAACCGCCGTAACGCGGCACACAAGTGTGTCCAAAGATCCTCTTAAGTGTGTCGCGAAATATTGTCAGGGCATATATACCGAGTGTAACAGCAAAATTACATCCTTCAAATTCTAAAAATCAACCATTCGTCCTTGCATGGCATACTGCTGCCATATATGGTCTGTTGCACCCGCTGTTCATCTCGAGGTCCTCGACAAATTCTAGAGACGGGCAGACAACGTCGTTGGTCCTGATCTGGCATTCCAGTCTTCAGCCACTATCGCACAGACGTGCTGCTGCTCTTCTCTGTCTTTTTTACAAGTAATTTCATGGCAACTTCTCCGATGAGATACGTTCACTGGTTCCCAAACTGCTACTACGTTGGCATCTAGGTCCCACATTTTCACTGTCGAAACGGCTAAATGTAGCCATCTCTTCTACTCCAAACAGCTATTTATTTCGCACCTCCCATCAGTGGAACTGCCTTCCTATAACTTTCTTCCCTGATAACTATAATCTTCAGATGTTCAAATGTAATGTCAATCGACATCTTCTGACCTTGATCTCTGTCCTCTTTATCCTTTTCCCAAACACTCCTCTTTACTCTTACTCTCACTCTCTGTAACCCCTTGTGTGCTAGTAGCACTCCCGCCTTGCTTGGGTTAATTTTCTTTAAATAGGGATAATTGTCCATCCATAAAAATGTTTAATATCTAAAAAAAATCTAAATTCAGTTACTTTTTCCCAAGTTTTCAGATAAGACGTTTAGTCAGCTTGACACAATTTTTCACCATTTCCTGAGTTATTCAGCTAGAAAGAGAATAGGTTAAAATCGTTTTGTGTCAGCCCCACTCTGTTAAAAAAATGAGCAATACCGAGCGGAAAAAGATCATTCAGAACTATAGTAATTGTACCAAAATTCATACTCTGTCTTCCATCTTCAAAGTCCATTCAAGATCCATCAAGAGAACGGTGAATAAGTAAAAAAAAAAAAAAAAAGAGGGAACAGTGGAGAGAAAAGAAAATCACAAGGTCACAACGGGAAGAGAGATCATCATTTAAAATTAGATCTAAACAGATCAATTAGAAAAGATTCAACTCAATCCGTATGTCTTTTGGCATGTAAGAGAGGAGTTTCAGCTATGACAGTCCAAATACTAGTGAAAAAAAGACTTGAAAATAAAATTGTACGCGAAACATGTGAAGCACTTTGTTAATCCAGGACAGAAAATTAGAAGGTTAGAGGGAGCAAAGATCACCTCGAATAATTTGGAAAATGATCCTCGAATAATATAAATATATTTGAACTTTATTTCTATCCTTCATGAGCTTCCAACCCTTAGCTATGATTAATTAATGATGAACATGTCATATTCGTTTATAATCGATTTCATCACGATTGTTCTGTTAAACTTGGAGAGTAAGTATACATTCATATTGCTCAAAGTAAAGTCCAATATTTGTCTATAAAAACCTCAGAGAATGACAGTAAGATATCTTTAATCTTTTTCTTAGATACAACAATTCAAAGATTAATCTAACAAATGGATAATTTTGCTGTTACACCCGGTATAATAGGTGAATAAAACCAATGAATTGAATTAAGCTCCTATGTGCGTGTTTATTTTTTTTTAAATATGTGGTTTTATTTCATAAAATTTAAATGTATACTCTTTAAAATTTTGCCAAGCGTCCTGTGAATACTTTTATTTGCTCCTATGTGTGCCATTATTTAAAAACTTTGGGAAACACTGATTTAATGTAAAGAAAATAATAATTGAAATTTTCATATGCGAAAATCATCGGATTCAGCTAAAATATTCATTTATTTTAATAATGCAACATTATCCACTTAATTTAATAATTTAACAACTGATGCTCCATAAAGTTCCTGTGAGTTGTGTTTGATTTTTTATTTAGTTTTGTATTTGGTTTTTATTGTTAGAAGTTTTTTGAAGTTTCGAATTGTACTATATATTTGCATACGAATTTTGTTAGACCTTCCGTGGGAGAAAGCACATTTTCCACTGAGTAATAAAAAAATAGTTTACATAGATAAACCTCTTTTTAAGGTGTCGGCTGTACTTGTCAGAACAATATTTTTGTATGTTTTAAGGCATGGGTTTCCAGGAATCCCTTCAATTAGTCTACTGAAATATTTTCAAGCCAATCCGAGGGCACCAACTACAAAAGAGAATGTTGATGTTCCCATGTGCCTCATTTTTGAGATTTCGATTTCAAGGTCCTTTGATAGGTTTTGAAGATCTTCAAAGATACTTTGCTGCCTGCAGGGACTGCCATATCAATAAGAAGGCTTTTTTTTTTTTTGGTTTACGGTCTATAATTGGAGATTACCTTCGATTGTTCTGTTTGTGTGTATTGTATGGTCCCATAAAATTCTTATAGGTCCTATCTCCGTAACCGGTTCTGGATGGTGTTCATACCAATTACTTTTAGTTTCCTTTCAGTAGAAATTACAGATTTTCCAATGCAGATATTAGCCCACTCTGTCATGCCGGGTTTTATATTCAGTGGGTGTCAATACCGTCCAAACTGATACAAGATGATCAATTGTTTCCGGATACTTACCACAGAGTCTGTATTTAGGGCTTACATATAACTATTATTATTATTATTATTAATAATATTATTTTTATTGTTATTATTATTATTATTATTATTATTATTATCAACATTATATTTCGATTTTTGCTATGGTCACCCTACATCCCCAAATTCCGGGAAGACCAAAGGCAAGTCGGGGTGTTTTGTTAGGGCTACAGGATTTGTTATTCTAACTCCCATAACATAACTAGCTTTACTTGGACAAAGTTCTTCTTAGTGTGTGGGCTGTACTTATCAAGACCGATTTTTGTATTTCTCTTAAGCTGGGATTTCCAGGGATTTTTTCAATGAGTTTTTGTGTTCCTTCTTCTATCATTCAAATCGCACCTACAATAACTGGTAGTATTTTATTATTATTTTTATTATTATTATTATTATTATTTTTATTATTATTATTATTATTGTTGTTGTTGCTGCTGCTGCTGCTGTTGTTGTTGTAAGCAAATGAAATATCATAATGCTAAGGATCTTAATAGTACTGACTATGAGAATAATTAATTATCATATGAACTTCTTTTTTTTTTATTAATGCTTTTATTATCATTGGGGAAACACGTGCTTTTTTTCCCCCTCTGTTTTTATTCAAAGCCAATAACCAAAAACATGTCATTGTTCTTTCGGATAACAATGTCGAGAAATTTTGATTAATCGACAGAACCTGTGCGTGCAGACAAGCAGGAGTCTGGCGGCGGGAAGGGGATTCTGAGGGGAGAAATATGTGGTAGGGTGTGGCGCTGTCCGGGATCACCAAACATCAAGTGCGTACATACGCGTGCAGACGGCGTGGATGATAGGGTGTAATCCAAAATGGGCGCAGAGCTGCTCGCACCGTGTCACACAGGGTTGCACCGCGCCTCCGTCTGCCGATGCAGATTCACACACAAAAGCAAGCATGTGGGTAGCGACACGAACCGGCATAGCGATGTCAATCAAAGATGGGGTCGGAGTAGAGGAAGAAATTAAGGAATAAAAATATTCAAAGGATGAAAGACAATATAAAAGAAGGCGATCAATTAGAATTTGAAACAATGATAAAGGTAGAAGATTTTTTTTTAAAGTCTTTAAAAAATGCCAGAATGTAAGGAGTAGTTCAGCAGACAACTATAAAGTTTAAACAACAAATATTAAAACAACGTGTAAAAATGTGGAGCAAGTTCTGGTTCTTCAAATCCTTCATAATTTCGTCACACACACACAAACATGCGCGAACGAGCGCGTGTGTGTATTTACACCTGTCTTAATGGGGATCTCGCCGACGTTATCAGGTTTGCTTGTGTCACAGCCGTTTCGCTCGAGAAGCTAGGAAACGCCACTAACATCACTGCCAGAAGCGCCATACATCCACCACCATCCCTCATGACGCGCACTATCCGAGTCCGGTTTGGGCAAATTAACCCGATCTCCTTTCGACGGAATAACAGTCGCTCGTCTCTCAACGCGTTCTAGTGGAAAAAATAAACAGGCATAAAAAAAACAAAAAGAAAAATAAAAGAAAAAAAAAAGTCAGACTTATGAATCCAGTGCCTTTGGAGAAGCCTCACATCTTAGGACCGATTAATGCGTCCTCGGCCGCCGTTAGCGCGGAACACTTCTCCACTTCGGTCTTTCAGTCTTCGAAGGGCTCATTCGAATATCTGTCTCTACCATCGAGATCCGTACCAGCAGTCGGTTCCACTCGGGCTCACGCCTTATGTTTACCTCCCCAACGCGGTGCTCTCCCACTCGTTGCGGCATCGGTCAGAACTGATAAATTCGAAAAAGTGAAAGCGTCACTTGATCTCGAAAATGACAATAACTCTGTTCTTAACTGGGACAAGAAATGGCTTGTTAATTTTAACGCTACCAAAAATAAACAGCTCTTACTTGCCTTACTCACATTATTCAGACTCTTATCCTCATCTCATATATATATATACGAAAGTCATTCAATAAATAAGGTGAATCTTTCGGTATAAGGACTTCTAATACAGATAGAAGCTTACTTTTTTTAAAAATTTTCAGACTAGTCTCCCAGCACTGTCACACACTTTCCCATCTGTGCACAAGCTTCCGTATTCCCTCAGCGTAAAAATCATTGAACTGATGTCTCAGCCAGTCGCTCACAACACTTTTGACTGCATCGTCACTTTTAATCTTCGTGCCTCTCGTGAACGCTTTCAAGGGACCTAACAGGTGAAAGTCTGAAGGGGCAAGGTCTGGGCTGTAAGTGGGGATGAGGGAGCAGTTCCCAGTCCAGCTCGTTGATGGTCTGAACCGTTTGGGCTGCTGTGTGAGGCCTTGCGTTGTCATGATGCAAGATGACTTCTTCTGACTGATAACTCCTGCGTTTGTTCTTTATGTCTTTCTTGACCTGCCTCAGCAGTTCACAGTAGTTCTTCTGAATGAGGTCATTGACTGATTCGATCACCTCAGGAGACCTCCCTTCTGTAGGCCTCCCAGGATCCCTGTCTTCATCCTCAACACTGCTCCGTCCTTCTTTAAACAATTTAGCCCACTTGCAGACATGTTTTGGCTGAAACATGTGGCACCATACACAGTTGACATTCTTCTACGAATTTCATCTGGTTTGCACCCTTCAGCAACCAAAAACTTGATAACTGACCGCTGTTCAATCCTGCAGCATGCTTCTTGGTCGGCCATCTTTGTTAATCGCCAAAACTCTCAAAGATTTTTTTTTAATCTGCAAAAGAAATTAAATCCATGTGAAAAAGAAGTAAAACAAAAAATAATAATAAAATTAAGCTTCTATCTATATCAGAAGTCCTTATACCGAAAAATTCACCTTATTTATTGAATGACCCACTTATTATCCCTCGTTGATAGCACAATGCGGAGATTCATGCACAATGCAACCTTTAGGTACTGAGTATACAGACTGGCAGTTATCATTTCCATCATATATACTGAGCTAACAATCTTCTGTACGCCTGTAGTGATTCCTAAGGCTTGCTTCACTTTTATACAACCTCTCTTACAAACGTGGCAAACATAAGGTTTCTCGGTGTAACCTATGTTAGAAAATTGCCTGCGCCTGAGCACAATCATGTGATGTTTGGGTTCCGCAACAGATTTACAAACCTTGTCATAAAACTCGCACGGGTAAACTGAGTAACCTTCAGGTCTTTCTGGTTGCATTCATAGGAGTTTGCACCTGACCTCTGTGGTGTGGTCTCATATGACTGGCAAAACCAGTCGTTAAGAGGTTGAAATTTCCACAAATCCTACAAGTCTGTTGGTGCTCTCATTGATCTGGGACGAATTTTAAACACACACACACACACACACACACACACACACACACACACACACACACACACACATATATATATATATATATATATGTATATATGAATGATGTGAATATTCTTTTTCGTTTTCAGTCAATTAAAATGGCAATATTGATTTCTGAAATAAATACGGCAACAATAAAAATTAGATTGAATTTAAACAAAGCGGGAAAACTGCCGTCGTTTTTATCGTAACACAAAAGCTTATATATATATATATATATATATATATATATATATATATATATATATATATATATTAGAAAATTAGGTGTGCTTCTGTGTATGTAAAATAGATAGGTTAGTTAATGAAACAAGGACAAACGAAAGGGTACCAACATAATCAGTACGAAAACATTTATTAAATATTAATTATTAACCATATGACAGAATCACGGAAAGAAAGTTTTTTAAGTTCGGAATATTCGGAAACGCCTGTGTCCTTCATCAACGGAGCGAAAAGTAAACAGAGAAAGATGTTTTTGTATATGGTGTATTTTGTGGTGGAAATTGCATTGTTAATAAAAATCCGATCTATATCTGGTTCCTCGATGTGCTTTTTATGAAAATAAATTTAAAATTCTGATCGCTCATTAGTTGTCTATTATTACTAGTGGATGGGGAGTTAAAAATATTAAAGTAAGTAATCAATCTATCTTTGCAGAATAAGCATTTTAACTTACTTCTTAAGATACGTGTACATATGATGGATTCTCTCGTTGTTTGATTATCGTGATGAATGCTTGTGTAGAATTTTGCAAAGAATGGTCTTTACCTTGTAGAAAAATGCAGAACTATCCATACATTTCAGAAAAACTGAACACAGAGAATTGGTACAGATCGTGTGCCTCGAGATCCCCTCTACGGGTAGTTTTTTATCATTTCACCCCAAACAAGACAATGAAGCAACTATGGTGCAAGGGATTACTGTGTGACGTCACTTGGTCCAGGGTCGAATCCTTTGGTCACGGCGCCAACTGTGACGTCGCTCCTCCTGGTCGCAGCGTCGACTCTGTCGTTCGATCTCGTTCGCGGCTCCAACTGTGACGTGACGTTTTTGCCGCGGCGTCAGCTGTTCGCTCCTCGCTGCTCCAAGTGTGACGTTCCAACCCTTTGGTTAGATGATTACCAGCCTCGCCGTTCCCAACCCGCTTCCAACACCTGGTTACTAGGGTAACTGTACTGATCTCCGGTCTGCCTACCCACGTTGTGATTAGATCTTAGACAGACGGGATCAAACAGGGATTGGGGCCGTATGCCAGTTGAGTTCGACGGGGTGGCAATACACAAGTAAAAGAAAACTCACGAGGCCAAAAATTACTGATAAAAAAAAAAGGTAACAACCTTTTATATCTAATGTTCGTTACATAAAATTATTCTTACTTCCCGACCCGCTTTGTGGACTGTGGCACCAAGCTTCTATCATACAACAAAGACTTCGAGTTGCCTATTCTCTAGAATTTTGTATGTCGGAGTGTGGTTTGGTTTCGACACTGGGCGCTAATCTCTACCAGTCGTTCACGGCTGATTCTTCTCTTCGGCTTGAGTTGGACGAGCTTATTCACTTCGGATTGAGTTGGACGAATTTCTTCACTTCGATTTGGGTTGAACGAATTTCCACCCTCAGGCTTGGCCTGGTTTCAACTTCTTCTAGACGCAACTGCAAGTAACTTCTTCTTCTTCCGTCCTGCAACTCTTCTCGCCAAGGTCCGAACTCTTCTCTCTGCCGTCTGAGGTGATCTCTTCTCTCTGCCTTCCGGGGCTGAACTGTTCTGCTTGTCTGGCCTGCAACTTTACTGCCTGTCTGGTCTGCAACTCTTCTGCTTGCCTGGCCTGCAATTCTTCTCCAACTTCTCTGCGGCTTTCGAGCAATCTTCTTCTCTTCGACTTGGCTGCAACTTCTCTGCGGCTTTCGAGCGATTTTCTTCTCTTCGACTTGGCTGCAACTTCTCTGCGGCTTTCGAGCGATTTTCTTCTCTTCGACTTGGCTGGACGAATTTCTTCATTCCGGATTCTCTTACCCGCAAAGGGGCGAGTGAACCGGGCCTGCCGCCCGCGTTCCAACTGCTCTGGCCGTCTACCCCGCAACTCTCTGATTTCTGTCGGTTGGGGTTCTGTTTTTATTGACGCCGCAACAAACTGGGGTGGGTCTGTCGGCGTCAGGGTTTTCTTGATAATTCCAAAAGTCGCATTATTTCTGATTTCCCATTATCGCTCTTATTTTCACCCCTACTTCCTCACAGTGCCTCTGGGTGGGAGGCGCATACCATCTCTCCCCCGGTCTCTCGTATGTCAGGTGACCGTTTTCGACCAATGGGTCTTGGTCGAGCGTCCTTTCTCCTCTTTCTCGCATATCACGTGACCGCTTTCGGCTAATGAGATTCTGGTTGGGCGTCTCCGTCCTTCGTGACGTCTCCAATCGGGCGTAGTCTATCCCTGCTTTGTTCTGGGAAAGAGACACCTTGCTAAAAAACAAAATCCAATTTGGCCTTTTTTGCACGCACGAAAAATGACAATCTCGGCCTTTCTCACTTTTTGGCTTTTGTCAAAACAGCCCGCCGCTAATTAGATATGACTTCAGGAAGAATTTTTCTCTTCTCGCTGGCGCTTTCTGTGAGCCAAAACAATTGTTTTCACCTCTTTGTTTTTGCTCAGACCTGATAGTCAAAAATCTTAATTATCTGAATTGAAAATGTCTTCACTTCATCATCGTGGGGGTTCTAATTTTCAACAGGTCAAGATCTGTTTACAATTCCAGCGGTCACCTTCTCATCCCAAAAGACACCCTTCTCCGATTAATATTTCGTTTTCCATTGTTCTAAAAATCCCATTTCTCCAAATTGATAATGAGCTTCTACACAAAAAAAGTAGGCCAGATGCTTTGACCGATATTTTCATCAATCGTACGTATGTTCATACACTTTTTACCAAGTCTGTTTTCTTTCTTTCTTTTAATTACCTTTAATTCTATTCTTCCAAATAACAATTTCCATTGTTTTTGAAATTCAGTCAAGCGCGTTGGCCTAGATATCTCTTGACACCTGTTTTCGCTAATGACCGGCTTTTTGCATTACCCATCTCTCCCTCTCCTTTTCTTTTCTTTTCCTTTTTCTTTTTCCCTTCTTCTTCCCTTAGGGTCGCCTAAATACACTTAGAGAATTATTCTCAAAACTTAATTATTCTTCGTCTAAATAACTAACAACTGGTTAATAAACCGAATAAAATAAAATCATATTTCTATGAATATTTCTTTTTAGTTTTTCTAATAATGCAGGGGCCAGAACTGTGTGTGATGGTATATCAGAAAAATAAAACATTACAGGAGAACAATAAAATAAAATGGAATTAAGGTTATGATTATTATTGATTCGTTTTTTTCTATTGTTTTTCAAACATTTGCAAGTTAATTAAACCCAGATATATGTTTAGATCGTAAGAATTATTTTGGTGATAAAAATATTTTAGTAATAAACGTTTTAATAAGTAACCTAAAATCGGTGAGGAAGAAATAATTGAAGGATTGAGTGATGAAGATTCGAACATTGATGAGAGCTGGAGGAATGAAGGTACTCCCTTGTGTAGTTGCACTGTAGGAGTATTGTATTGTGCAGAAGTAGAGAGTAGCGATGGCAGTGCGATGGCATGTAATAACTGGACGGATGGGCAATTTGGAGAGGAATGATGTAATCACGGTTCCTCCTGCCAAAACATGGATTTTCCAAGCCTTAGGTATTTTGGCTTGTAATTAAACAAATTTCAGAAGAGTGGTTTCAGTAGAAACTGATCAGATCATTTTTGTTTGTAGCCTTTCTGTAAAATTAAATCTGGAATTATTATAGGTTTCTATCTAAGA
>CAHIKZ030000161.1:617500-645000 GCA_903632075.3 Acanthosepion pharaonis | reverse complement strand
TACCATAAGTACTTTTTTTTATTTATCTTGCCTTGAAATCAGAACGTTACAAACACTTGACTTTTGTTTGTTAACACCATTCTTAATTGTTGCAAGAAAAGGGCAAAATAATTATTGCCCTTTTCTTGCATTCATTTATAGTAAATTTTGTCAATTACGTCTGTTTGGAAATATTTTGCCAATTACACTTAGCCAGTTAAGTAAAAAATGCCCGAGAAATTTCAACTGTTAAATAGATGTGTCTATGTTGTGTCTATTTTCTCTAAAACTCCGTCGTTGCCAACATGACCTGTCTATGATATTCTCAGAATCCTTCTGTAGAGCAACATTTCAAGGGATGAAATAGATTTTAGAGAGATTGTTTACTGCCAATCCAAAATGACCTAATAGTTTTTTTGCTTTTTTTTTAATTTGACTTTTTTAAACTTGTTTTTAACCTATGTTCGCACGCGAAAACCTGTTTTCAAAGATATTTTTTTAAAATATTAAAATCTCAGCGTTGTTTATGTTTTTTTTATTCAATACTTACTTTGATTTACTTCAATGTATTAAACTTACCGAATTAATTACAACATTCACTTGATGTGATACAGTTCTTAATAATATTTTTCGTTAATTTTGTAATGCAGAAGTTTAGATTTTCGTCTTCTGTTTATAAGTTTAAAATTATAATTAAAAATCTTTTGAAAATACATTAGATAAACACAAATTATTCATTAAAAATTAAATTTTATATCTTCATTGTTATAAATATTATTATCATCGACAAAAATAGTAAATTAACTTTGTGGTAATTTTTTTAATAATGAGAATTTTTGATCAATTTCGCAGCGACAAAGTGTTTTTTTTTTTTAGTGCAAGTTCAAATAAAATAAAATAATGGAATGCTTACTGGAATATCTTAAATAATAAATGTAAATTAATTCAGGGGTAAAAAGTAAATATTTATTTTTATAAAGATAAATTCTTTATGGTGATTTCTGCAACGGACTTTCGTTATCGCGTGTTACGATGAAAATTAGTCACCCCCAGTCGAGGAAGATCCACCCTCTTTCCTAGCTTGTTTACAGGTATTTTCTTGTTTTGCTTGCTTTCTATTGTTTTACAACATTTGATCAAACAAATATATGGTATGCTGATAAAACAAATATGAGCTTTGAGGAAAAAAAAGAAATATATTTTCGGAGGTTAAAGTCGATATAATTTCTCTAAAAATTTACCCTATCTCGTTATTTAGAAAGAAGGAAAGCGGAAGAAAAGCAAAAAGAGTAAATAAAGTAAAGAAAGAAACGGCTTCAGATAAAAAGATGAAAGATTTTTAGATGAATGAAGAATGTATGAAAAGAATTGAAATCGCGAAATATTAAAATCTTTTTTTCTCAGAGCAGAAAATGTGTACTATATGAAATTGAAGATCACCATCGTTCTTAAGGTACAGGCAGATGGACCAAAATTTATCTACCTGGAGCCTGGGACATTTAGTAATACCGTAAATAATTATTCAATGCCGAGTACAAAACAGCTTAAGACAGCTAGAATACATTGTTAAGTCCTGGAGATTTGAAATCACTTGCAGTCACTTGATAAACATCAATGATTACCATACATTGATTGATAAGTAAATTAAAAAGAACAATTGCATACGGGCATCAAACAAATTCTGCGCATGCGTGAAAACAATAAAGTTGTCTCCTTTCATTTCAGACAAAATACACAATATATTTATCACATAAATATTGTCACTTTTATCTGACTTAAATTATAATTGAATTAAAAATTTAAAAGCACTGGGATTTAGTCAGATACATCTTTATTAACATATTGAGCATTTTAAGACACTTTTATGTTTATACATTCTTTTATAGATACAAATATTTAAGTAAATACTCTGTTCATAATAAACAGAATTAATAAGATTTACTGACCTGAATGTCCGAGAAATTTTTTCATAAAAATTTCATCCTCCGAAAATATTCATCCATTTACTTAAATATTTGTATTATAAAAAGAATGTATAAACATAAAAAAAATAAAATAAAATATTTACTTAAATATTTGTCGTTTGTTTACATTTGATACGCTTTGAGATTCATTGAAGATCTATAAAAAATCGAATGTATAAACAATCGGTTAAAAATGGTTTAAAATAATTGTCGGACATTGTCCATTTTAATAATGTGTGACGTCATTTGTTTACATTTGGATACGCTTTGGATGAGATTCATTGAAGATTAAAGGGTTCATTTTCTAACTAGAACAGTCTAAGTGAGCGAAATAAACGGTTCAGTCAAACCACCTGAAGAAGTCCGACCTTGTAATAAATATGGCGAAAAAGATGAGGACAATAGTCCGAATAATGTAAATAATGTACATAATACCTCATCGAACGATCCTTTTCTGTTGCTCAATCGATATTTGCTTTGATTTTTTTCTGATTGTATTAAGGCACGTTATTACTGCAATAATGTCCTTACTTGCCGGTTAATAAAGTGATTTTTTGTGCATTGAGTTAAAGAAGGTTAATTTTCTTCTTCCTTTTGTTCATTTAAAAAACTAGTTAAAAGTTTTAATTTATTTGTAACAAACAGTTAAAATAATTTCTGATGAAAAGGTTGAGGCCTGCCACCTGTTAAATTTTTGTAAAAACCCAACTAAATCAAATATATATATAAATAATTCCACCTAATCTTCAAATATATTTAAGATCTAATACTTTCAAAGTTAAAATAAAACATTATTTAATTTTTATTCCCTATTTATAGACCTTTAATCTGAAGTTTATTTCCTATATGAAACATTTTCTATATATACATATTAATTCGAATCAGAAAGTATACATTTCTATACATTTCTTTTCTTTTGGATTTATAATTTTTCGTCTTCAAGATTTTGTAAACTTTTCATAATTCTGGTAGATTTCTTTTTGTTTTATAAGGATTTTCCATATTTATTTAAAAAAGTATATATATATATAAATATAAAGTACAATATTTTGCGTTTTATGTATAATAAGCAGATTAACCGTAATAATTTTGTTGGATTAAGTGCAAATTTCTGTTGGATTGAATTGCGTCACGGTGCTCTTTTTTCCCAAGGACAGCGACCAAATGACCCCAATATTGTGCAAGAAACAAGGTGCTTGAAAAATATAAAATTGCGATAATTTACTCATCGTAATCTATATATATATATATATATATATTATATATATATATATATATATATATATATATATATATATATGATGTATGTATGAGACCAAATAAGACAGGAGCTCCTAGGAACTGAAGGAGACCAAATAAGGGAGAGGAACTGAAGGGCATCTGGTCTGGACGTTGATTGACATTACATTTGAATAGTTGGAGATTATAGCTATCAGGGAAACAGGAAAAGTGGAGAGAGTCCCACAGATGATAGGTGCGAGACATGAAGCTATTGGAGTAGAAGAGACAGTTACATTTAACAGTTTCGTCAGTGAAAGTGTGTGAGCGAAAGGCCAGCCTAGTTGAACGCTTAAAGTCATGAAGTATTGGATCCAGCGAAATCAGCTCATCGGAGCAGTTACCATGAGAGTATTTGTAAAAAAGACAGAGGGAGAGAGCGACTGCAGACGAGATGCCAGATCAGGGCCAATTACATTGCATATCCGTCTCTGGATTTTATCAAGAACCTTGAGACAAACAGAAGGGGCACTGGACTATATATGGCAGCAATACTCCATGCAAGGGCGAATGGTTGATTTGTAGATTTGAAGGATTGACTCCGTCGAGAAAAAATTCCTGGCGCGGCACAGATACTTGCTTTCTCTTCGGTTTTCAATAGTTTTCTGACATCTTTCTCCATTATTCTGTTCCCAGCTTTTCTCAATTCCTTCATATTATATTTCTCTCTCTCAGAATAATCAACCTCACCGCGGCCTGTAGAAAGTTGAGACTATACCCTAATCCCACATACAAAAAAGCAGAGGAAATTATTGTTAATAACATTGGTCAACAAACTGATGTTGTTTTTCATCATCATACTTTCTTAGTTTTTCATGCTGATTACGAATCTGAAGATTCTCTATTAGGTCACGTTTCTTTGTTACTGATGCCTGTAGTTTCATGTACTTATAGGGTATTATAAATACAAGATATGACATTTTCAGGGCCATTTCTTGTACAAAATAAAAACTATTGTGTGCTAAATAATATTCTCTATTGAATTATAACTTAAAAACTTTGGGATTTCGAATTTCAGCTTATTCTCAGATCTAATATCATCCAGCGGGTAGTCAGCTGGTATTCATTCACTCGAAAATCCTTGATATCATTGCTCCATTGATGCTATGACTTGTTGAATGTATTTTCCTTGCTCATCAGACACGGCTAAAAATTCCTCTGCAAAAAATCCACATATCAATTAAGGAAATGGATTTTCAGTGACATTCGTCAGCCCATTGCTGCAAAGGACACTAGAAATAAATTTACTCCATTTCTAAATCTTGAGATTTCTTGTTATCCAGAAGATTTCGACTGATCCATTTAAAGAATTATCAGGATTAAATTAAACCCCGTTTAGGATATTTTTGAAGTTGTTTTTCTTGACCGTCTAATACGTCTTCCATCAGTGTTGCCTCAATGATTGCTGTGATCTTGGCTTTTACTTATTCATAGTCTGTTGTGCTCTGCTTGGCAAGTATCTTCATATATTGTTTCATGAGACCAAGCTTTATGTGAAGAGGAGTCAAATAAGTTTTCCTGGCTTTACTAATGTCTTACTCTGGACGTTATTGTCTCCCGGCTCATGTGATTCTTGCTGGGACAACACTGATTACACGTAGTGCTTGGCAGTTACACGACTGTCCCAAACGCATAAAAATCAGCAATATTTCATGAATACTGACTACATTCCCATCAACATTCCAATCACCTTTAAGTCTCGACATATTTTCAATTTTTGAGTAATTTATGACATGGAGGAGTGCCTGCATGTCCTCATAATCATCCTTCTTGTGCACTGAACGTTCACTTGGCCTGGGTGTTTCTTATTGTCATTGTTACGTCGTACTGCCTTGATACTTCTCTTAGTTAAAACAATGAATAAGCCCCTTTCAGATGGAACATATTCTTAGCAAAATTGTGAAATAACTTATCAACGCTATTACAGAGACAAAGGAAACAATGCGGTGTGTCCGTAGAGATGAAAGAAGTCAGATCCTTATTTCTGTTTCTGAAATGACTAATGCAAACATCGTCTATAACAGGCACTTTTTTTGGAGAAGAGATGCCAGAAATTCAGTTCGTCTTTTGATAATGGTAAGTTTCTACGCAAATCATTTTAACAGCCCTTTAGAAAAGTTATGTGATTTATCTTCCTTTTCAAGTACAAAAACCACATCCAATTCGCTTGTTCCCATATCACTCAGAGTTTCCTCATAAAGTTGCTCTTTGTCAGACATTTGAATGCCTATCTCGGGTGGTAATTGAACAGCAAGGTCTTCATCGTTGTGTGGCATTGGTTTTCTTGCCGGTTCTAAATAGGGATATGCTTGGTCTTAACTGTAAACAGACATACATTAACTATTTAGAAATAGCAGTCTTTGAAATTTTTGTTTTGGTTATTTCCATATCATATTTACTACAAATTGCATCGTTCTCTTTCTTTTAAGTTAAACTATTAGTTCATTGGAGGAAGTGGAGAAGATGATATGTGGCGTCCAGCTATTTTGTATTGATCCTCGAGAAGGCATCCAAATTACAACTGGTAGATGTTCTTGATTTCAATTGTGATGACACGTTGCTGATCTCTGATGTTAAACGCAGTACTGTTCTTCCAATGCTTTGACATCTTGAATAGAATAATTTGATGAAGATGATGATGATGATGATGATGATGATGATGATCTGACAACGGACTGGACAGGTGACAAGTATCGAACAAATGGAAAAAAAAAAAAAATTTATGAAGCTATCAAATATGGCTAATGGAATATTTTGTGTAAAACGATTAAGTAAACCACAAAAAATAATAATCCATAAAATTACTTAATACACACAATAATATTAAAATTCAAATCAGTTTTTTTGTCTGCTTTGTTTTACGGCATATCAGCCTCAAAGGATCATTTAATGCCGACTAAATTTTCAATGTTGGTGATATTGTTTTTTTCCAAAAATCTATTTATGTTAATTTTTTTCCTTCAAACATCTATTTCTGGTAAGAATTATCCTTCACTGGTAATATTTTTTTACATTATTTCTGGTATTAAAACCTATTTTTACACTTTCATTGTGTTTTAACCCGAGTTTCGGTGTTAACGATTTACCCATAGCTGGGACCCTAACAGGTTCTACCACCCTAGGTCATGGTGGACCTGGGAATGTCAGCAATTAAGACGTGGTTCCAAGCTCCTCAAAACCTTTTGATCAGAGGCCTTGCTGTTGGATGTAGTTTATCGTCTTACCCAGGACGCGGATGTAATTTGTCGTCATACCCAGGTCGGAAAATTCAAATCCGTAATTAAGTGTATAAGATTTTTAAATGTAGTGATGCGGCTTATCGAAGTTTTATGCGCACCTCATGTCATCAAATAAACAGTATTTTATAGAAAAACATCGATTGCATATTTGAAATCAACGGACAATTTTTCTAATAATGTAGCTCAAAAATGTCCTAATGAAAGCTGGCGGTTGACCAGTTTAATGATTGTCATTCGATATGTTTTCCTAAATTTTTCCTCTTTTTTTCTTTCACTTTTAAATCATCATCATTAGCATTTCATCAATATCAGCATCATGATGATCATTATTATTCCAATATAGATAAACACGCCTGCGATATCATGAAAAGCCTTTGGGAATGTAAACGCAAACCGTTTCACTCTCGCTCTAACTTTGTTTCCTCTATTTCAGGTTTTTGTCTTCCATTTCACATTTCGCTTCGAGCCAACACGAATCAAATCGATCGGCTTCGACTCAAACCAGTTGCTCCCCTGCCAAATGCCTTTGGGCGATTCTCAGTCGACGGGAAATCGCCTTTACTCTCGGCTGTCCTCAAGTGTCAGAGTTGGAGATCGCCAGGAAATATATTCTTCGCCCGA
This sequence comes from Acanthosepion pharaonis, assembly GCA_903632075.3. Lineage (NCBI taxonomy): Eukaryota > Metazoa > Mollusca > Cephalopoda > Sepiida > Sepiidae > Acanthosepion > Acanthosepion pharaonis. Next base: position 637,919 of record CAHIKZ030000161.1, on the reverse strand, counting down.
AATGGTAACCAACTCTCGTACATTGAATATTTTCATTGGCTGGCGGTAGAAAAGACATTGGGTTTTATGAATAAAAAAACTGTGGAAAGAAAGAAAAAGATTCTGCGTGTTTACAAAAAGTTAGGAACATTTTTTTTTCTTTTTGACTTATATTTTTTATATTTCCCCAAAACGTATTGCATGATTTTTTGAATTTAACTTTTAGCAAGATAAAGACGGTGAAAAATAATTTATAAATTTCGACAATGAATGATCATGTATCATCGTATGTCATACCAATAAAATATCTACAAACACCGAAAACATATAAAAATTAGATAGATACATGTGAATAGACTGAGGATATATAGAGAGATAAATATATATATATATATATATATATATATATATATATATATATATATATAAACAGACTAGATAAGATAGATAGATAGATAGATAGATAGATAGATAGATAGATAGATAGATAGATGTCATATTTTTTCAAGATGAGGTATTATGTACACGATTTACATTATTCGGACTATTGTCCTTATCTTTGACACCATATTTATTACAACGTTTCGAACGCTGTACGCTCCGGCCTTCTTCAGATGGTTGGAATGTCGAACTGAACCCTTTATTTCGCTTAAACGGGTATTGAACTCACAATCTTTGGGTACTGTCACTAGATCTAACCAACGCCTTTATCTACAGTGCCATGTGTCCTTGTGTATGTAGAATGTGAGTTCAATACCCGGCTAAGGTAGTGGAGAGCATGGATATGGTAATTAACAGGAGATAACTGATAACTGACATCCATTAAACATAGCACGTGAAACTAGAACAGTCTACCACAGTGAGCGGAATAAAGGGTTCAGTTCTACATTCCAACCACCTGAACAAGGCCGGAGCATACAGCAGCCGAAAAGTTGTAATAAATATGGCCACAATGATGTGGACAATAGTCCCCATAATGTAAATAGTACAGATAGATGAGTTTTGATAAAATGTGAATCAAATATGAAACTGAATCAGTCCAAATTATAAGATTATGAACAAATCGGAAACGTTTACCAATCTAACAAGTATCACTTCTATTAAAGTTACATCAGATAATTACTTTATTTTCTACACATTCTCTGATGAAGCTTTAATAAAATAAAATAAAATTGAAATATGTTATATTGATAAACGTGTCCTATTTGTTCTTTATCTTATCATAGATAAATAAGATTTAGTATGGAATGAGATAGATAGATATCAAAATATATATAAATTGATACATATAAACGAACTGAGAAGGATATATAGATAGATAGATAGATAGATAGATATATGGATGGATGGATGGGAATAGTTTGAGACCGACAGATAGATAGATGTATAGATAGTTAGATTGATGAGTTGGGATCAAATACATATCAAATATGGAACCGAATCAGACCGAATGATGGGACAAAGAATTTATAGGAAACGTTTTTCAATATGACATGTTTCTCTTTTATTAAAGCTTCATCAGAACATGAGATGTGAAGAATAAAGAAAGTAATTATCTGATGAAACGTTAAATTGAAACATATTACATTGATAAACTTTTCCTATTTGTTCTTTATCTTATCGTAGATAGATAAGATTAGTATGAAATAAATATATATATATATATATATATATATATATATATATATATATATATATATATATATATATATATATATATATAGTCTTAAGGTGTGCTATATTTATAGGATAAAGTGGTCAATATCAGAGACTGAGCGTGTGTAAATATAAAAATGAACATTGATGTCAACACTTAGAGGCGACAGTCTGTTTCATGCTAGATGCAATCTTATTCCGTCTAGCAGGACACAGACTGTCGCCTCTAAGTATTTTCAGTGTTCACGTTTATATATATATATATATATATATATATATATATATATATATATATATATATGTATATATATATATATAGATACAGATACAGAGACAGAGAGAGAGAGAGAGACAGAGAGAGAGACAGAGACACAGAGAGAGAGAGAGAGAGAGACACAGAGAGAGAGAGAGAGAGACACAGAGACACATAGATAGATAGATAGATAGATAGATAGATAGATAGATAGATAGAGTCATATGCATACTGCATTCTGCTGGAGTAACGCATGTCCCTCTTGTTTAGGCCACACGGATCACCTAAGATTTTGCAAAGAACATGAAAGACCTACCCAAATATATGTTCACAAAATTAAACGATTTCTTCTAATTATGAATGTCACTGTCATCGGCATCGCTCCTTTTAACCTATGTAAATTGGCATTGGGAGTGGAATCAAGGAACGTTCTTTTCGATTAGTAGATATATTTGAAATACTGTATAGAATGAATAAGTGATCATCCCCTGTCTTCATATCTGTGCTTTCAGATCGTATTCCAGTAGATTTTAAATAGATTGGAATCTTCCTTCCCTCCGTGTCTTACTCCAGATAATATTTGGTAAATTTCAAGGTTGGAGTTTTTGCCTGACATTTACAAATTTTATCCTTTTGATTGGCTTAGTTTGGTTTATTTCGTTTTACGGAATATCAACCTCAATGGGTTATTTAGCGCCAACTTTTTTAGGATAGATTTGTATGAATAGAATATGTATTCTTTGGTTTAGATTGGTTTGGTTTAATTTGTTTTACGGCATATCTATCTCAATGGGTTATTTAATGCCAACATCTTTTTTAGGATAGATTTGTATGAATAGAATATGTATTCTTTGGTTTAGATTGGTTTGGTTTAATTTGTTTTACGGCATATCTATCTCAATGGGTTATTTAATGCCAACATCTTTTTTAGGATAGATTCGTATGAATAGAATATGTATTCTTTGGTTTAGATTGGTTTGGTTTAATTTGTTTTACGGCATATCAACCTCAGTGTGTTATTTAATGCCAACATTTTTTTTTATTGCTGGTAATATTTTGTTTTGTCAAAAATCTGTTTCTGGTAATATTTTCCCCTCAAAATTGCATTGCTGGTAATAATTCTGGTAATAGTTAACTATTTGCCCATAGCTGGGACCCTTACAGGTGCTACTACCCCGGGTGAGGGTAAACCTGGGGAAAACAACAATTAAGAGGTGGTTCTACGCTCCTCAAAAACTCCTGCTCAGAGGCTTGCTGCTGAACGTAGTTTATCGTCTTACGCAGGACGCTCATGTAGTTTAACGTCTTACCCAGGACGGTATCCTTTTGAGGACCAACGAATGTATCATATCAAATATATGTTTTATAATTTTTCCTTGTTATTTATTATATATTATCTATCACATCTTCCGACTTCTGCCATTGTTTCGTTAAAATTGACAATTTCTGCATTCTCACATCTTACTTGAATTGCAATTTATTCCTTCTCCGAAACCGAGGCTTTCCAAACAAGTTTTCAACCATAGTTGATATGTAAATGTCTGCTAACTGAGGGGCTCATGTAGGATTTGTTTATAGTACTAGTATTATATATTTGATAGATCTTCTATTATCATTATGTGGGAACTTGGACAGCAAATATGATAATATAACCCAAAAGAAAAGGAAAATAAATTAAATTTGTCAGTCTCTATAGGTAATCGCATATTTGACTTTCTTGTTTAAATTTTAAAAATCCAAATTTAAATTTTCAGCCTCCACATGCCATCAGGCACATCTGTAATCACATCAACATAAAAAATCACTTTAGTCCAAGAAAATCCGAAAAAAACGTAACGCGTAACGCGAAAACAAATTCTGAACTTAAAATTTTCCTAAAATCCATCTGATATATAAAGTTTTGTATATCGCTTTCCAATATATATATTTTCTCTCTACCTGGCTACTGCAGTCGTGAACAAACATTAGAGAGTTGAGTTAAATGGAGAGAGCTGAAACATCCTGAAGAGGCATGGAACGTGGAACTGCAACAATATGCGTATACTTTTGCTAATGCTCATCTTGACAAGTAGTTTAATCACTCTAATGTTCTAATGTTGCCGGTATTCAGACATTCACTTTTTGCCTTGATCAGTCCTTCAGTCAAATATTTGATTTCCCTATTCATCTCCCTAACATCCCTGATTGACGTGCTTGATTTTTCCTTTCCTCCTCTCCTAGCTCTTGTCGATCATCGCAACTCGTTCCTTTGTATGGGTCTATACGTCATCAAGGACACATAACCCAGTAGATAAAAGCGTTGATCGGATCCAGTGACTTGATCCAAAGAGTTGTGTGTTCGATACCTGGCTACTGCAGTGGTGAACAAACACTTTGAGGGTTTAGTTAAAGGGAGATAGCTGAGACATGCTGAAGAGGCATGGCACTTTAGACTAGAAAAATCTACTCCGGTGAACGAAATAAAAGTTCGAAATTACAATCACCTGAAGAAGGCCGGAGCGTTCAACGGCTGAAACTTCGTGAATATGACAATAAATATGAGGAAAACAGTCCGAACAATGTAAATCGTTTCTTTTGGTATTTCGGATCACGCTGTTGTATATGTTAACATTTCTTTGAGTCGTCTATTAGACACGAATATCTTATACACAAGACATATTTCTGTTATGAGCGTAATGACTAGGATTTATTTCGTAATTTTCTTCACGATTTCCCACTGGAGTGAAATTTTAAACCTTCCTATTGAGAGTACTACTTGGTTCACTTCTTCTGCCGCTGTAGCGCTCAGGAAACACTTTTTCCGGCTATACCAAAACAACACTTCCAATCACAACAGACGTCTCTTTGTGTTTTGTCGTAATAACTGTAAAAATATCCTTAAAGAGGCTAAGTCTCTGATCGCTGACAGAATGCGGCACCGTATAAAGTCTAACAAGTTTGGTTGTCATTATTATTCTCAGCCCTGTAATACTGTTAAATAAGAGGAAAGCTTTTGTTCCTCCTCACTTTATTCAATTTAAGATATTCTCATCATCTTCTAATGCTTTATCGTAAATTTTCCACCAGTGATATTCGTGACTCATCTGGAATATCTTCGCCCGCCTTTTCATTTAAAACCGAGTCTCTAATTTGTGATATGCATATAACACCTTGCATAGTTAGTTTCTGATATCATCTCTAAACTGGATCCCCAAAAAGCATTGATTGTATCACCGCATTAGTCCTTAAGCTATGTTCTCCTAAGCCATTCTTACTAAACTCTACAATAAACGCCTTACTAATTCTTGTTTTTCCCCTTCGTTTGAAATTTTGTGGTTCCAGTCTTTAAGAACTAAGGTGAATTATTTGATACTTCCAAATATCGGTCTGTTATTTTTCTACTTCTTTTTGGCGACGTATTTGAGGCCCTAATCAACTGAATTTGTTCAGTATATCACCCCGCAAGGTCTTATTTCAGATAAACAATATGCCTTTCACCTTCCTTGGTCAACCGCAGATGTGATAACGGTTATTGCTGAATTAGAGATTCTGTCACGCTTCAGATAAGAAAGATGATAATCGTGCTGTTGATTTGGATATCTCGAAGATATGCTCGTTTTCTCCACAATTTTAAAGATTATGGTATTTCTGGATTAATTTTGTTTTTATCTTTCTTATCAAATCGCGGAATGAAAGTTGTCTGCTCTTCTGGATCTGTTTGCATTAATGGAGATGTCCCCAATGGCTCTATCCTTGGAGTTGGGTTTTTCCTAAATGTTATTATTAACCCTGCCAATATCATCAGTTCCCAACTACGCTGATTACTACTTTATCCTGTCTTAATAGTAAGTCTGATCCGTTTGATAATAAAAAAGTGGCGATTAATCTAAAAGAATGACCTACAATTTTTTGGCACCTGAGGCAAAAATAGTCATTTAATGTTAACGCCCCCAAAATAAAACTGCTCCCTTTTAATCGTCAAAGGAGTATTTTTCCCCTTAATCTGATGCTAACCTCTAGTAGATTGACTTTTCTCAGGTTAATGTTTTCTGCTGACGTGAAGTTGAAAAGTTATATTGAATCAATTGCTAAGTCTGCTGCAAGGAAATTTGGTTCAAATTGTCGTGCGAGAATGTATTTTGCCGTCACAATCTATCTTAGAAATTTGGTCCAAATAGAATATTTTTGCTGCCATAATCTATCTTAGAAATTTGGTCCAAAGTGTCGTGCTAGAATATTTTTTGCTGCCATAATCTAACTTAGAAATTTGGTTCAAAGTGCCGTGCTACAATATTTTTTGCCGGCATAATCTATCTTAGATATTTATAAGTTTAAAATTAAAACATACATTGATTCTTACTGTCACATACTTTCTAACTTCCCTGTGACTTTTCTCTAAATATTTTCGTTGTTCTGCTGGACAGAAGAGTAGGCAGTTCTTTGGACTTTCGAATCTTTAAATTTAAGCACATTACAAGATTTGTAACGAATGTCATCATTATAAATGGCTAGATGTAAACGTATATTCTCTGATAACAGTTTCTGCTCCCGCACTACTCACATGTGGAATTCTCTTCCGGCATCTTGCTTTCTAGTCAAATATGATCATCAAAATGCATATGCAATATCAATCATTAAGTTATATCTTCTTAATATTTCTCGTTTTTTCATTGTCCCATCTCGTGAATATTTAAAAAAGAAAGTTTCGTATTCTTTCACACTCAGTAAACCCTTGGTTTGAAGCATTCGCTGGTTGTGCTAGCACGAAGTCACAAGTCATCGTGACCGAGTGCTTCAGCGTGCTAGCCTTTCGCGGTCTGTTGTTAACGCTAGATAACGCTCTCTCTCCTAAAAACTGTAACGAAGGTCTGCTCAGTATAATTGCAGTATAATCCACAAGTTATGCTCTGTGGGTTTTGAACAAACACAAATGTGCCTGAGCAGGAGCCTGCAATGGGATTATCTAGCCACTCTAGTAGACTAACATGATCGGATACACACAAAACACACACACACACACACACATATATATATATATATATATATATATATATATATATATATATATATATATATATACATATTTAACGTCATATAAGACGCACTTTTTTTTATTAAAAAATATCTTTTAAAATTCCCCTGCGTCTTATATGCCATATTTAGATTTAAAATTCGCGATAGTCGGCCGAAATTAGGTACCTGACAAATTTTATTACCTTAATTTTTAGAGTAACATTCATAAACCTATTGTCATTATTTAAAATGCAATTATGCTGATTAAAAGTTTTATTGTTGATAATTTTCATTATATTAATTTCATCACGTTTAATATTAGCACACTATGTCACTAAAATTATATACAATAAATTCAAATTATATATTTGTAAAATATATTTGTTTCATTAATATTTTTCTTGCGCTAACTGCCGGTTGTATTGGTATAAATACAATCAGATTTTTTAGATCCTAATTATTCCAATAATACGTTTACAAGACGCATGTTGTACAAATCATATAAAACATATAATAAAGTTTTTATACGCTCGTGATCATTTTTTCCTATTATTTTTCGTTTAGTTGTAATCATGGCTTGTTTAACCAAAATGATTCCTCATAAATATAGTCCAGTCTATACCATTTACTAATAATTTTACTAATTACTAATTTTTCTTTATTTGACCTGCTGAAATTGGGATGCGTCTTATACACCCACGCGTTTTATATACCATCAAATACGGTATATATTGTAAATATTACGGATTTCGAAACTTTATAAGTATATCTGATATAATTTTATTCAAAATTAACTACATTTAAAAAATCAACGATAAACTACATTTGATTGGAACCATATGTCTATGAAGTTATTGAATTTTTATTTTAGATAGATAGATAGATAGATAGATAGATAGATAGATAGATAGATAGATAGATACTATCAGTCAACTGTATGTATGTCCATTCAAAATTGGATGCACACACTCATACAGGCACATGCAAGTATATTTTCACGCCAACATGCATAAACTCAATTCACATCCAGTGCTCAGGGAATAACATGTACGAAAACGTCTCATTGAAAGGCGGTGGTCTTAAATGAGACATGGCCTCAACTCTTTAGCTCTGCAGGAGGTCCTCTGCTCGACCATTGCCCGTCGCTCTCGTCTCAAAAGGACGTTTCCTTCTCACATATGTGCCCCTTATCATTAGCATATTAATCTCAACAATAACAACAGATTCAACTTCCAACTAATTATTCAATGATTCTTTGTTCAAATTCCTCTTTTTTGTTGCATTTTCAGAAACTAAGTTTTTCTTTTTTTTTTCTTCTCTCCCCAATTTTCTCATCGGATCTTGTCTTCACTTCCGTTACTTCCTTCTCGTTTTCACTTTCGTTTACTTAATTGCGTCTCTGTGTGTTCATCTTTTTAATTCGTATTATTAATAATAGTATCTATTTAAATTATAATGATAATGTGACTATTTTAATTTCTTTGTTTGTACGATTATTTGCGTCACCATTAATATCTGATGGCTTTCGATAAAGATTAAGCGACAGCAATGTCATTAATATTCCAGAACCTTCCTCAGTATTCTTGTTTATTTTTCTTACTGCTGTTATCTCTTGTTTCTGTTATTTATGGGTTTTCCGGTCGATTCATAAAACCCTTCCGGAGTATTTCGTTCGTTCCAATGGTGATGTGACGTTTAAATTTTAGAGTTTAAATTCTCCAACATTTGACTCCAAAGTTTACCTACCCGGTCCAGAATTGTTTGGGACCATATCAAATCTGCGAACAATTTCTGATTGGCTCTTATACTGTTTATTTTTATTTATATTTAGTTTTACAAATCTTGTTTCATTCTTTATTTTCTTAGAAATATTTCTTCTTCTATTAGATGTAAATAGTTTTAGACATATATATGCCCTTGAGGAAACATGGCACAGGGAAACTTTGTAATAAATATGGCGACAAAGATGAGGACAATAGTCCGAATAATGCAAATAGTGTAGGAAAGTTTCAGTCTCAGTATTCCCTTGCGTTTTAATTCATTCCTCCATATTTTTCGTTTTTCTTTCCTGCTTCTCTCTTTTTTTCAGTTGTTCATTCCTACATCATGCTTTTTTATTCTTTTTCATTATTTTTTTTCATTTATGCATGCAATTATAAATTTTATTTGTTCTCCTGTATTTCTCTTTCATTTTTATTTTCGCAAATTTCTTCTTTATAATTTTATTCTTCCATAATTAATTTTGTTTCACATTTGACTCATTCTTCCATTAATTTTTCTCATTTTTGTACTTCACCGATTCTGTTTTTAATTTAATTTTTTTTATTTTTATTCTTCTGTACTTTTTTATATCATTTTCTCATTTTTCATTTTCCATCTTTCTTTTATTGTACGTCCTTGTTTTTCTGTACTTCATTTTTTTTTATTTATCTTTTTTGGCTCATTCGTCTATTTTTCTTATTCTGTACTTCAGTTTCTCTTTTTCAATCTGTCTATTCTTACATCTTTTTCCTTACATTATTTCCTCTCCATTTTTTATTTTGCTAATTCCTCAATTTTGCGTTATTCTTCCGTTTTTCAAATCTGCCTTATTCTTCCGTCCTTGAATTTTGCCTTATTCTTTCGTAGTTCAATTTTACCTTAGCCTTCCGTACTTCAATTTTGCCTCCTTCTTCCGTACTTCATGCGTTTCCTATTGTTTATTCCCCAATACATCTTCTTGCTTCCATATTTCCTTCTATGCTTCTCATGTTCCTTATTTTTCTGTCTTTCAAACGAAAAATTCAAGCCATCAAATTCAGAGATTAACTTTGAATATTATGATAATCATAATATAACCTATCTCCTTGTGTGTACGCTCTGTTTCTAAAAGTAGAATAATTATTTGAAATTAATGATATATATTTCTAGATAATTCTATCCATTTCGTTAATTTAAAATTCATGCATGAAGGAAAAATCTGTAAGATTAATGCATGAAATATTGAACATAAAAAAAAATAAATTGAATTACAATAATATTCTTAAAACTAGATATAACGGAAATTGTTTTCCTTACACATCTCATCTTTCGTTGTAAATTGTCTTTATAATAAACAACATTATTTTTCAGTTGTTGCGTCACACTTACAAGCAAAATCATTACAGGACGCAGGATACATTTTGTGAGAATTTCTTTAAATGCATTTCAAATTATATCCAATTTTCTCTGTTTTCAGATAATTTATGATTTCTTTATACTGGATATAAAATTTTATGGGTTATTTGACGCTGAAAATGATGAATAACAATGGTTTTGATGATACAAGTCTTACTAATTAATCCAGGACTGGGGGGTAGGAACGGATCCCTACATACCCGAAGGGATTTTGTGCGTAAGTGAATATAACGAACCCAAAGGGAATTGAAACTTGACTGTCCGATTAACAATTCCGAGCCGTTGTCCATTACAACATTTGCATATCCAAGCTTACAGCGCTCGGCATCACCAAACGGGCACCCATCGGGATACTAACCAGTCTTGACGTTGCTTACCTTCGGTGATACTACGGTAGACGTTGTTCTTAAGTGATATGTGTATGTGTATGTGTATGTGTATGTGTGTATGTGTGTGTGTGTGTGTGTGTGTGTGTGTGTGTGTGTGTGTGTGTGTGTGTGTGTGTGTGTGACATATATATCAGTCACACATACATACATATAAGTGTTCACGAGATCAACTTATGCAGAATTATATGCGCGGCACTTTTCAGAAAAGTGTAGATACTACACTTTCATCACTGTAAAAATGAGTGTGAAACGGTATATGACACAGAGAGTGAATTAACTCACTTTTCCTTTGCTCTTACCTCAAGAGTAAAGCAGACACAATTCTAGGAGAAATGGTAAAATCCTCATATAGATACACACAAACACATGAAAACGTACAACAAAATCAGGGATACAATTCAAAAATACATCTGACTACCAATATCTATATATTTATAAACACACTGTTTTACTAGCCAAAATCTTAAGGTTTGAAGCATCTCTAATTAAGCTTTGGTTTATTTTGTTTTACGGCATATCAACACCTCAATGGGTTATTTAATGCCGACAACATTTTTAGGAGAGATTTGTATGAATAGAATATGTATTCTTTTGTTTAGATTGGTTTGGTTTATTTTGTTTTACGGCATATCAACCTCAATGGGTTATTTAATGCCGACAACATTTTAGGAGAGATTCTTTTGTTTTAGATTGGTTTGAATAGAATATGTATTTAATGCTTTTGATTCGGATGAATAGAATTGGTTTGGTGTATTTTGTTTTACGGCATATCAACCTCAATGGGTTATTTAATGCTGAAAAAAATTACTTCTGCTAATATTTTGTTTTGTCAAATGTCTGTTTCTGGTAATATTTTTCCCTCAAAATTGTATTGCTGGTAATATTTTCTTTCAAAAACGTATTGCTGGTAATAGTTAACTATTTGCCAATACCTGGGACCCTTACAGGTGCTACTACCCTGGGTCAGAGTGACCCTGGGAGCACCAGCAATTAAGAGATGGTTCCACGCTCCTCAAAACCTCCTGATCAGAGGCCTTGCTGCTGGACGTAGTTTATCGTCTTACCCAGGATTCGGATGTAGTTTAACGTCTTAACCAGGACGATCTCTAATTACGCACAACAATATCTTACAGCTTTAATCAGAAGCACATACACAAATTTAAATATTCATCAAGCAAAAACATACATTTGAGGCACGCGCACCAATACGTAATAAGTAGTACAAAAGAAAATCTACTTAGTCAATTACCCACAACTTTTCGCAAACTGTCGTATACACGATTACAATGAAATCTATTAAAATCGACAAAAAATAACTTTTGTTACGGGAAGGGGTTGACAAGATGCGGCCTGATGCTGTATTATCGCAGTAGGGGATTTTTCGATGAGGATGAAGTTCTGTGTATACGTAGAAAACTCTTCAAAACTTTGCCCCTTGTCGAAATAAAATAAGATTTTAAAAAACCCAAAAATAAAATGAAGAAAGATTTCGATCGACGAAGAGGCGTTCCGATTGGACAATAGACACGTGACGCAAAAAATACGACATGATTATTTTGTGTCACACAAACAAACGTTCTCTCTCTTTCTTTCTTTTTTCAGGCTTTCTCTCTCACACGCGCACTATCTCTGTCTCTGTCTCTAACTCTGTCTCTTTTTACCACAGTTTTGATAAATTAATGCTTCTTTTCCGGAAATACGCACACAAAAAATATTCAGAGATAATTTCGTATTGAAAAGTAGAGAATTCAAATTAACAGATACATCAAGTGAGCATTCATTCTCAATTTAATATGTAATAACGTTTCATTAATAACAAATAACATTTTCATATATCATACACATTTCTCTCTCGCTTTCTCATGTTTAATCTCTCTTACGTGAAATAATAAGAACATACAAAAATATTGAATATATATATATATATATATATATATATATATATATATATATATATACGTGGACACGTAAACCAAGTAGATCCTATTAATATGAAATATTAAAACTGATCCACAAAAGAGAGCTCGATACAATTTTTATTATAGAGCATATAAGAGAAATACGATTAATAAGATCCAAACAATTTACCTCATACAGATGATCATTTCTTCCATGGGAAAGAAGTTTATATATTTACCAAAAAAATAAAATTAAATTGAAAAAAGTCCAGGAAAAAAATATTTTCCATTTGACGAAATGGTCATCTGTATGAGGTAAATTGTTTGGATTTCATTAATTATAATTCACACACACAAACACACACGTGCACACGCGCGCACACTCCAACACACAGATATAGAATAATAATAATAATAATAATAATAATAATAATAATAATAATAATAATAATACTCGTTTGGAAATATCTTAGGTATTTTGGCTTGTAATTGAACAAAAAAATGCCCAAAGGAAAGTAAGGGATAAAAAAGAAAGAACTAAGAACAAGAAATTGAGGTGAAAACAATTGTCTAGAATCCAAGCTCAGAGTCCAAACCTCCAAATGAGTAAAGCAAAAGTAACTCCGTAAATTGCTCAATACACTAAGTAGAGCCAGCCTTAATATGAACCTAAAGAGCCAGGTAAACCTATCTAGGCTTTACCTAAACGGATCGTCAGGATTAACTGGCCAAGGAGGTAATGGTAGAATAGAATATATTGCCTACAACATAAAATTTAAGTTGTAGGCAGTATATACTATTCCACCTTCAACTTTTGGCCAGTTAACCCTGACGATCCGTTTAGGTGAAACCTAGATAGGTTTACCTGGTTTTTTAATTCATATATATATATATATATATATATATATATATATATATATATATATATATATATATATATATATATTGAATATCAGATCGGACAGAACCCTATAGCCTTGGTTGGGGTTGCGACGAGTCTACCACACAAAGAAATGTCAATCAGTAATTTATCAAGAGACATGATTGTCCTATCGTTTACTACGTATGGCATTTATTAATCATTTTATTTATATATATATATATATATATATATATATATATATATATATATATATATATATATATATGTCTTTTGTGCGTCTGCGCGCGTATTGTAGCGTATGCGTATGCACGCGGTAAATGTAAAATTTTATTTACCAACAAGCATTTATTTACAGTAGTATAAAAATATTTTCGGAAAAATTAAAAACATCTCATATATTTATATATATAAACATATATATATATATATATATATATATATATATATATATATATATATATTTGTGTTTGCGCGTGTGTGTATGCGTGTGTGTGTGTGTGTGTGTGTTTTTATATTAAAAAAATTAACGAAAAGATGGAATTTCTTTGTTCGTGTTGCGCTTTTCGTCTTTTGGGAGTTAATCGGACTAAATTTAGCGAAACCCATCAGATGACATTTGCGTTTCTCTTTGCTTTTAATTTTCCTAAAATTATTCTGGTACAAAAAAAAATTATATATCGTTTTCTCCACACACACACGCACACACACACACAAACATATATATATATATATATATATATATATATATATATATATAGAACAAGAATGCTAAATATATTTTGTAAATATAATCAGTGTAAACATAAATTATATGGCGGTCAACAGGCCATATGACAGTTACAATAATAATGTATAAAAATATATATATATGTGTGGGGGGGGTGTATGTTTATGTATATGAAAGAGAGATATGTGCATGTGAGTGTAAAGGAAAAGAGACAATAGGAAAACTTTGTATATTTTTAGCCGACGCGTTTCTTCAACGTTTATTTTTCAAGGCAAAAACCGAAGTGAATTTATTGAAGTAAAGTATTTGTAAACAAAGAACAAAATTCATTTCGTTTTTGCCTTGCAAAATTCCACACTGGACAAAACACGTCGGCTAAATCTAGACACAGTATTCCTAATATCTTTTTTTAAAATTTATACATATTGTCTTTTCGTACAGATTCATTTTCAAATTTTGTATTTGTACGTATTTCAGTGAATCTGGATGCTTACAGCTGGTCAGCCCTGCTAATTTTTTGCAAGTGATTAATTCAATAGATTGTATAAATTTAATTTTATTTTGCACCCATGTTTCTTGATTTACCTACTACTTTTAATTTTCAGAAATATGTTTTTGGCGTTGTGTCATTGGTTGACTATTCTATATTTTCTCTTATCATTTCTGTGATTGGAACTGGTTATGTATTTCTCATGTTCATATATATATATATATATATATATATATATATATATATATATATATATATATATATATATATTGTTCCCTTGAAATATATTATACCTTGCTTATATGTCTTTTTACTTTTGTATCTTTTCTTTTTATCTTTCTTCTTTTACTTATTTTCTCCCTTGTAATGTTTTCTATCTTCACTGCTTTTGCCGTAGTCCATTTTGCAAGATGTTTTGAATAAGTATCTATTAAGAAAAAAACTTTCTTTCGCTATAGATTTACCGTGTGTCTCTACCCTGTAAACATTTCTTACTTTTTATATAATTTTTTTCCCAAAATATCAGCTTAAAAATATCATTGTTTTTTCATTCATTCATTTTTTTTTAATTCGCCATACTCCCCCCTATTCTCTTTTCAATATTCTAATCTCATATTGTTTTGCTTTTTCACAATTTGTATCCTTTTATCTGGATTCTTAACTTACCTTGGCCTCCAGCCCTTGGCTTGTTTAACACCACTCATCCTTCGAGCTATTAGTGACCCTCAGGAAAAACGAAACAAAACGAAGAAAAAAAAAATCACAAGTGGATAGCTTGCAAATGAAAACGCAAGCTAGCAAAATAAAGAGACAGACACAGGCGAATTGCAAAATTGTACAGGGTAGAATATGATAGAATGAAATAAAATTTAATGAAATAAAGACCATCCAATCGTAAATAGGTCGCATCTCCCCAGGTGGGCAATGTTGTCGAAAGACGGCAAGGGTTAAGGCAATTGTATTTGTTGCTAAAGAGCTTAACCAACGCCCAGATTGGAAAGCGACTGAGAGTTGGGCATGGGGTATGGGTTAGATAACTGGGTCCACACTTGATCAGCTAGAGGAGATGTCAGTGACCCTCAATGAAAGATGGGAAGAAAATCTTTTCTTTTTCTTTTTAAATTACATTGACTGCTTAAGGAACTGGAAGGGCCTATCGTAATATGAATGAACTTGGAGAATTGTTGAAAGGTCTGGCAAAAGTCCGGGTTGATTTGATGATCAAGAGAAGAAGCGACGGAGAATGTGTAGAAGGCATTTTAAAGTGATGCAAATGTCTTGGGGTTTGGGCTCTTTTGTTGTTGTTCGTTGGTTAAGTCCATCTCTTTATCTGCACCTAATGTGTCTTTCATCAGAAAACGACATCAGCGGAGACATTGTTATCGATCTTTAACAACTGCCGCTGTCATCACCGTCGAGATACAAAAATAACAAATTATTTCGTTATGGTTTCTTCGAGGTTTTAATCAGAAAGCCAACGCTGTCGATATTAATCCACGTCGCTTTAATTCAAGATGTTTCTATAATGATTACATTCTTTTCAAACAGGGTCGTAACTTTATTGATTTTTGACCTTTCCTCATATATACGAGTGTAACTTTGAAGTCATTTCTTCCTTTTTGATAAGTTATAGAAACCTTAGAGCAGATACTTCTACACGGTACAATGGTTAACAAGCTTATATTGCTAGATCAGTTACGATCCTCACTGGATGCTCCATATTTTCGGCCTTGTGCCACATTTAATCTACGGTTAGCAAATCACTATATAGACGTTAGCGGTGTAACTGGGTCACATCGTAGTAGAACTAAAGTTTCTCGCCAAAGTGATCTTTAGTTATTTTTTTAAATAGTTTTCTAAAATAATTATCATCTAACATGAAAATAAAAGTGATGTTTGAAGTGTGCCATTGAATTCTTCCTAGAAATATTCCTCTACTGAAATTCATTCTCGCTTTTTGAAAGATTACGGAAATCAAATTGAGGATATGAGCACAGTTCATCAATCAGTGTGTATGAGCTAAAATGCATTGCCAGACGTGAACACTATTTATAGGAAGAGATTTTTGCAGCTGACAACCGTGTAATTGTATTTTCTGTAGGAACATAATAAGAAGCATTATTTTCGGGGCGCCCCTTGTATTTTATTTCATATAGTCAGAAATATTTTCTGAAGTTATGAGAGATACGGTGTCATTAATTAATGCATTAGCAAGACATGCGAATCAAAAAGTATGAGATACCAAAATTAAATAAGTGCAAAAATTAAAATATCTTAGAATCTTGCTTTTAATAATGGATGAAAAATGCGATACCGAAAAAAAGGCCTTCCAGGAGCTAAGCAAAGTATTAAGAAAAAAGGTAATTTTTATTAGAAATAAAGAAAAGTACTAAAAATGTTATGGAGTATTCGCACTCCTACATGGCAGTGAATGCTGGAAAATCTCTTCACAGATAGAGAAGTAACTTGAGGCAAGAAGAAGAAGAGGAGGAGAAAGAAGAGGAAGAGGAGGAAGAAGAAGAATACGAAAAAGAAGAAAAAGAGGAAGAAGAATACGAAAAAGAGGAGGAGGAGGAGGAAGAAGAAGAAGAAGAAGAAGAAGAAGAAGAAGAAGAAGAAGAAGAATGGCATTGAATGCTAGAAAATATTTTCACAGATGGAAGAAACTTGTGGCAACATAATTGTGGTTCTACAGAAGGATGCTGAGGATACCAGGGACGAACACTTGAGCATCGACGAAGTTTATATAGACAATGGGAAAAAGTAACATTATACGTGGTTTTAAAAAGACAGGTGAAATATTTAAGGCACATAATGAGGAAAGTGAGTTTAAAAAAAACTGACACATGATTTATTGAAGGCAAACGAGACAGAGGAAAGCAGAATATCACCTTCTTAACTAGTTTGGGTAAATACGTATCAAGAAGAATAATTAGGAGAAAGCAAAAAGAAACACTGAAGTAACGATTAAAATGGACAGGATGTTATGGAGAGCCATAATCCATCACATCCTGAAGGAGCTCAGCGCAAAGAAGTAGAGGAGGAGAAGGAAAAAGAAAGAAGAAGAGGAAGAAGAAGAATAAGAAAACGAAGGAGGAGAGGAAGAAGCATAATAAGAGGTGGAGGAGGAAGAAGAAGAAGAAGAGGAAGAAAACGAAGAGAAAGAAGAAGTAGAAGAGCAAGAAGAAAAAGAAGACAAAAAAGAAAAAGGAAGAAGAGAAAGAAGAAGACGATGAAAAGGAGGAAGAAGAGGAAGAAGAAGAATAAGAAAAAGAAGGAGGAGAGGAAGAAGGATAATAAGAGGGGGAGGAGGAGGAGGAGGAAGAAGAAGAAGAGGAAGAAAACGAAGAGAAAGAAGAAGTTGAAGAGCTAGAAGAAAAAGAAGACACAAAAGAAGAAGAAGAAGACGACGAAAAGGAGAAAGAAGAAGAAGAGGAAAAAGAAGAAGAAGAAGAAGAAGAAGAAGAAATTCAATTTATCCAGGAAAAACGCTCGCAAACTGATAATGAATTCGAAATCCAGTTATTCTAGAAAAGTAAATTATTCTAGAAGAATAAATATAAAATATTATTCTAGAAAAAAAAATTATTCTAGAAAAATAAATATAAAAAAATGACTGAGTGTTGTATACCCTTCTCTCCTGGGAAAGACTTGGCCACTGCGCCAAATAAAGTATATGTTGTGTACCCCTTCTATCTGGGAGTAGTTTTGTGACGACGGCCTTGATTCACTCATATGTTGTTTTTTTCTTTCTATCATCCTCAGGCCGTTTCATCGCTAGTTTTTGGATTTGGATATTAAATAATAACTACAACAAAATGGATTTTGACTTGCTACTTTATTAAAGTTATCTATTTTATTAACATATCGACGTGTACATTTTAACTAGCCAGTGGGATCCCTCTATTAGCCTCATTGGTGAGCAAGTCCACCGAGACACGAAATAACCCTGTCTAATGTGTATGACGTGTAAAACTTCACTCATCGAAAACACCTTCTTAATCTAACATTCCCACATTCGGCTCAGCCAATCAAAGTCCACATCTCTATTTTGTCTACCAGTTAATTCCCAGGTTAGCATCAGAAGGTCTGAGTCAAATACACTGCTCCTGAAAAATGATAGTCTGAAACTATTTAACATTCTTTACCTTACCATCAAAAAAAATAATTTGTGAATTTTATTTCAACTCCATTATATTTAACAAACGTTACCCAAACATAAAAAGAAGATTCATTTATGAATTTTATTCAACTGTTTGCTCTAAAATATCCTCTATGATTTCGTGTATGCAGAACGTGCTCCTTACATTTTTTTTTCATTGGGCTTCGGTCACATGACCACTCCAGCATGCACATATACAATTCCTGAAAAAGAATTCACAACGAAATTCTGAACAGTTTTTCACGCTTCACAAACATTTAAAAAAAGGAAAAAGAATACCTGAAAATCCTTTGTCTATTCTTGGTCACTAATCTGAAACTATTATTTAACAGAAGAAGAAGAAAAAGACGAAGACGTAATCTCATCTTTATTGTTTTCAGCACAATGATTATGATACTGGGTATATTCCACATTCATTGTCCGAGCGGTTAGATTTACTTCCGGTTTAAATTTGTCAAATCTTCAGGAAATGGTATATTTCAAGTCAACTGAAAATATAGAACTCTTCCTAATTTTCCTTCTAATTTTTTTTTTGTTTTTAGCAAGATGAGAACTTAAGCATATCATGTTATTTTATCATCTAATTATAAGTACTACACATTTTTGTTGCTGTTGTTTTTGTTATTGTTGGGAGTGTGCGGCTTTTATTATTTGGAATAGCGCTTGGTTTGTCATTTACTTGCACTTGTCTATCGGGTTTAATGAAGAATCGTTTACTTTATTATTCATAGGATTTGTTCTTTTAGGCCATTTTTAACGATTAATCTGAGAAAACAGTTGCATACAGATCATAGGTCAGATATTTCTGAAAATGTTTGGCACCATTCATGAGCTCCATATAAAAATCTAGAACTGATCAGGCGATTTAATAACGTGACGGAATTTAATATTTTGCAGCTTATTAATTTGTTGAACAAAATTAAACCTATTATTAAATTATTTACGCTATTTGCATTGTTCACACTGTTGTCCTCATCTTTGTTGGCATATTCACGACGTTTCTGCCATTGTACGCTCCTGTCTTTTTCAGGTGATTGGAATTTCGAACTGGACCCTTTATTTCATCCATTAGGTGTGTGAATATGGCAAGAAAGATGAGGACAACAGTCCGAACAATGTAAATAGTGTAAATAATTAAAATACTTCATTTCCGAAATATATAAAGATCTTGAAGATGTCAGGAGGAACAACAGTCGAATCGTCGTGAATATGGCAACGAAGATGAGGACAACAGCCCAAACAATGTAAATAGAATAAATAATTAGAATACCTTATCTCAAAAATATAGACAGTCATTTTTATTATTCGTTTGGCGTACAATATTCTGGAAACTATTCCCATCGTTTTAACTTTAAGCAATCATATATTTAGATCACTGTCTATATTCATGCATACAATACGAGACAGTATTAAAAATACTCAGGCCCCAGAATAATACACTGTGAATATTGTTTGGGTCTTTACAATCGTGAAGAAGACGTATGTTTTCTTGAGGAACAATACTGGACACCTGTTAACGCAGTATAGCAAAATTGTTAAACAGGCTAAGAGAATATGCCATCTCCCATGTATATAGAATGCGGATTCAGGTTTGGAGATCTCAATCAGAGAAGTTGTTAAACACATTGCACAGGATGGTATATAGTACCGACATCATTGGTGCAGGAATTATCCTGCAGCCGTGTTCGAATTCCAGTCAAGTTTATTAGATTCGCTAACGTGCCAATACTCTTGAGAAAGGCATGAGAAAGGCATGAATCCACTAGACCAAAAAGACGTTGGTTAGGTCCAGTGACCTGACCCGAAGAGTTGTGTGTTCAATACCAGGTTACAG
>CAHIKZ030000161.1:597500-610000 GCA_903632075.3 Acanthosepion pharaonis | reverse complement strand
TCATTCCTGTCTTAGTACGTCCGATTGGTTCGCTAAAGTAAAGGTAGAGATAAAAAAAAAAGAAATATTATTAATTGGCTGATCAATTTTAACGCTTCCGAAATGAAACCGATGTTTTGGAGTTACCTTAGAGAATCATTTTTGCTCTCCATCACAATGGCTGATGCTAAATTCCAGAAGATCAACACATTGCGCAAACTCACTAACAGGAAGTGAATTGATTATTTATTACGTGCCCTGTTCCCAATGATTCCAAGTACAAACTGCCAAATCCAGGGATTGAACTCGAAATTACTATCGGCAAAATGGCTTATCAATGCTTTTACCCACTATGCTATTGTCTCGTCGACATAAACCTGAAGAAGGCCGGGGGGCACAACAGCCGAAATGTTGTTTATAATAAAAGAAAATATGAGAAAATAGTTCGTATTTAAATAATGTAAATAAAAGTTCCTTTTTTATATTTACATAATTTCTCTTCATCTATACAGACAAATAGTTAATATGGGCTGACCAATATCGTTGGACAATATTACGTGTGTTCTTTGTTACAGACGAAATTTTGAAAGCTGATTTTGAAACCCAGACAGGTATGGAAAAATCAGATGTGAAGAAAACCATTAAAAGCCATGCTGGGTTGCTATGACACTGATATTTGCCGCTGACTCCGTTAAACCTACTCAGTAATAAAATCTATGACGCGAACTTTCTCAATAAGACGCAAATAACGTTTTGAAAAAAAGTTGATATTAAAGGTGTTAACTTGGAAACAGCACGAAAAATGGGTAGGCGTAAATCGAGAGATGGATATACATGATAGGGCCTGCTTAGTGGCTGAAGTAGTTGGTAGAAAACACGAGGAACTGTAACTATTTACATTGTTTGGATAGTTGTCCTCATTTTCACTGTCTTATTCACCACGTTTCGGCCGTCGTACTCTATGGCCTTCTTTACATCTCTCTCTCTCTCTCTCTGTATATATATATATATATATATATATATATATATATATATATATATATTTGTGTATATCATCTAGCCAGCAATTTTTCATTGATGCATGTTTAATTAAATAATATAGACAAGTTTTGTCTGTTTATTTTATGTAAGTTCTTTTCATATTATCTGATAAGCTTAATAACATTATCATTGAAAGACGAAAATAACTTACATAAGTATATACGAGTAAGTCGTTGCTTTGAAGTTTTTCATGCAACAAAAACAGACTATCATTATTGTTTCGTCCGTGAGTTGTTTGATATATTGAAATGTAATTGTCATCTTTGATAATGGCTTATGTAAGCCGAAAGCTTAGATTGGATTTAAACATGTATCAATATGGTGATTTCCTTTCATCTTTCAATGATAATGTCATTAAGTTTATCAGATAATATCAAAGGAACTTACTAAAAATAAATAGACAAAACTTGTCCATATTATTTAATGAAACATGCATCAATATATATATATATATATATATATATATATATATATATATATATATATATATAAAGAGAATAATTGGACAGTTTTATATAATTTAGCATATGAAAAGAAAACAATTATTAGATCACATGAGAAATTGTATTAAAATCTAACTCTAAGCACCTTGCCTGTCGTATTCAATGAAACGTGCTTGAAACAAGGATTGCTGCCTAAATACACAAATATATATATGCGTGTGTGTGTGTGCGTGTGTCCGCGTGTGTGTGTGTCTGCGTGTGTGTGTCCGCGTGTGTCTGTATGTGAAACGCTCATAAATATTCAACATGGTTAAGTCTAGGTGAGATAATGTTAGATGCTATTTATGAGCATTGTTATTTTTCTCTTATCTATAAATACTTGCGACAAATTAAAATCCTTGCATTCGCCTTGATAAAGTTCCTCAGAAGACTAAACACTTTGGCTAATATAAGTTGATCTTTGTTTTTATTCCTTTTACAGCTATAAACTATCTAAAATGTTACGTATATATAATTTATATCTATTCAAGACGCTTGTGCGGCATTTGCCAAAATGAAGATTGTAGAAAGACTGATTAATGTATCTCCATTAATACTAATATCAATGTTTTGACAGTGAATCTGCATTCATCGCAATGATAGCCAACATATCTTAAGCAGCTTAATAAGCTGCAGTTGACCTGATGGATGATGTTACCCATGAGATTGGCAGATTCCGGACGCTTTTTATTGAATTCTGACTTTAATCGACCAACTTGAGATCAGTACTTGTCAGAAAACAACGTCTGATTTTAAAGAAGCTAGTAATGAACAAGGGCACATACAATCCCACAATGTACAGAGCATCCTTTTCATCAGACAGGATAATGGAGGTATTTATTTGCTTACCGAGAACATTTTTCTCTTCATCTTGTTGTAAGCAATCGGTTTTTCATTGCGTCTGATTGTTCCTTGCAAAAATATGTGATTTTGTTGCGATTCTTTAAGCAGAAGAATGGCAAATGGCAATGTTGTCCATTAAATTTTTCCCTTAAAGAGTGAGGCACTCAAACATAGTCAAGATTAAGTTATCAAAGCTTTTTCAAGGGCTCACACCATTCATATGTGATATATAGAGTATCTTAGTTATGTCGCGTGGTTGTCTTTTTAGATTTGTTCGTCATTCACTATTGTCGGCTTACTAGAATGTTTCCTTTCTTCGAGATCAATATGTCCACCTCAGAACCTAGCGAACCATTTATGAATATTTTGTTCATTTAAGGGAACCTTACCATAAAAGATATCTATATATTTTATATGTATTATATATTTTATGTTGGGCACAGTACAACAACGTTGTCTCAGTGGGTAAGTTTTCATTTGAATTATATATCTAACAGTTCTAAACATTTACAAAAATATCCCTGTTTACATTTGCATTTCAGAAAAATTCTTGCCGAAAAATCTCTTATACATTATCACGAAAAGAATAAATATAAATTAAAATTTCTCGAAGGTACTTATATTAAAATTTGAAACCAATCCTTAATAAAATTAATTAAGAACACTGCCAACAAGTTTTAAAATTCGGATAATAGAGAGTTTGATATGCCAATGTTTGCACTAATAGTTTTTTTTTTACTACTAATTTCGTAAGAAAAACTCCGAAACCATACTTGGTTACCTCTCCTTAAACGGCGTCAGCGACTACGCACTGTTTCGGCGTTCTTCATTCCACAAGTAAGGAAATTAACGTGCATATGAATACTACCATTTTGTATTCGACAATAATGAACACTACAATATTTGTCTTGCAATAAGCAATACTCTGATCATGATATTGCGCTATGTTAAAAGTACTTGGAATAGAAGAAATATTTATTAAGACAACGATTTTTTCTCGTCCTTCAATAACGACAACAAAAAGTTTATCTGTGAATATGAAAGGATCCAATTGAAAATAAGTAGACAGATTATGTCTAAATTATTCAACGAAACATATCTCAATGAAAATATACTGCTGCCAAATTTTACACGCACATACACATACACATACACAAACACACACACACACACATACATACATATATATATATATATATATATATATATATATATATATATATATATATATATATATATATGTGTGTGTGTGTGTGTGTGTGTGTGTGTGATTAATAGGTGCAAATATTTGATACTTAGCTGATTGATGTTACCTTCAGCATCCCGACTCCAGTGTTTCGTAATCGGACCTGTCCCTCCACTCTTCAGAGGTTATCTGCTTATATTATTTCCTTTTTTTTATATACATTTAACATTGCTGTAAGTTTTTCCTGTATTCTTTGTGTTCGTGTGTGCGTTTTTGCGCGTGCAGAAACAGAGGATGTGCGTTCGCGCGCATGCGCCCGTCTGCGCGGTTTAGTCTTAGTATTCAATTGTCCGTTTAGTTTTTCGGTTCTTTTTTTTTCATTACGCTCACACTTTAGTTTTTACTATTTCTTTTTTTTTTTCTTTTTCTTGATTTTTTTTTTTTTTTTTGGTTAAGGTGGTGGAGAACTTGGAGAGGGAAATTAACAGAAGATAACTGATAAATGACATCCATTAGACATGTCAGTGGAACTAGAACAGTCTATCCCAGCGAGCGAAATAAAGGGTTCAGTTCGACATTCAAACCACCTGAAGTACAACGGTCGAAATGTTTTAATACATATGGCGACAAAGATGCGGACAGTATTCCGAATAATGTAAATAGTATACATAATACTTCATCTCAAAAATATAGACAGATACTGAAGAAAGCCGGAGCGTACAACGGCCGAAACGTTGTAATAAATATGGCGACAAAGATGAGGACAATAGTCCGAACAATGTAAATAGTGTACATATTACCTCATCTCAGAAATATAAGCAGATGCCGAAGAAGGCTTGAGCGTTCAACGTTGTAATGATTATGACGACAAAGATGAGGACAATAGTCCAAATAATGTAAATAGTGTACATAATACCTCATCTCAGAAATATAGACAGATACTGAAGAAGGCTGGAGCGTGTATCTGTCGAAATGTTGGAATACATATGGTGAAAAGATGAGGACAATAGTCCGAATAATGTAAATGATGTTTTGAGCTCTTTGGGAAAAATAATTCTACCATAACTCCATTGGCATTAAAGGATCTGTTTCTCCCATATTCAACCTTGAAAGAAATCAATCCTAAATATCATTGCATGCGATCGCAGATATTTGTTTCAGTATAAATACAATCAATTTTTTTCATGAGATTTATCAAATAACAATACTTTATATTTCATTCTTTTGATTATTCACAAGTTATCTCCCTTTTGCGTCGCCATTCATTAACTAAACTTTGCGGTTGAAAAGAAAAATCTACACGACGTCTAAAAGCGAAAAGACTGATGACTGTGGATGCAGACATATTTTCTGCCGGCATCCATTTATTGTTTTCTTTTTACTATTATACGTGTTTCTTTTCCTTTTAATTCCAACGTCCACCCATCTATATTTCCCGCTGTCTTACCGAAAAACTTGTTTACAACGACATTGAGTATTTCCTGGACTGTTTACCGAAACACCAGTCGGAAGCAAACAGTTGGAGAATGCTAATACCAATTTTGCTGGACTGTTATATCGCGCCACACGACACCTATACAGTCATGTCGCCTTGGGAGGGGGAAGAAGAAAAAAATGAAGAAAGTAAAATAAATAAACAAAGAAAGAAAGAATTAAACGGGAAGAAAATTATTTTAAAAAAAAAAATTATATGCGTAGATTTAAGTGTTGGTTAGGCATAAAGATAGATGTAAGGGAAGAAAAAATAAGCATTGTAAAGAAATAATAAAAACAAACAAACATTGAAACGAGAACGAAAAGACAAGTAAAATAAACTTGGAAAAGAGAAGAGGAAAAAATTGACATAAACACGAAATTATAAAATTGAATGTCCTCGTCAGAAATCAATAGAGAGAAATTTTAAAAGAAGAAGAAAGAGAAGTTAAAAATCAACAGAATATTACTCAAGTAGTGTAGGAGGGATATTATTTGAATAATAGACGGCCAACAGAGAATTAAAGCCGGAATGAAATGAAAAAGAAAAAGAAAATAAACAACGATAGTGACGATCAATAAAAGAATGAAGAAAATAAGGAAAAAGGAGAATGAAAATGAGAATTTGAAGTAGAAGTGGGCGCACACAAATATATATATATATATATATATATATATATATATTATATCATATTATATTATTTACGTTATTCGGACTATTGGCCCCATCTTTGTCACCATAATTATTACAACGTTTTGGCCATTGTACGCTCCGTCCTTCTTCAGGTGGTTGGAATGTAGAAATAAAGGGTTCAGTTCGACATTCCAACCAGCTGAAAAAACTGGAGAGTGTACATCTCAAAAATATAGACAGATACACACACACACACACACACATACATATATATATATATATATATATATATATATATATATATATATATATATATATATATATATATATATACAAACACACACAAAATATATATAATTGCATCAAAAACAACTGAATTGGTACAGCTGTTGAGTTTTTTATTAAATTTTTCTTCACTTCATACAAGTGTCTTACTTTTTCTAGACGTAAAACGAAATAACCTATAGTAACTAAACAAGACTAATTCAATAAAATCCTAATCGCAGTACTAAGTCAGTCATCTTTAATGAAATGTATATAAAAAGAAGAATTGCTACCCAAATACCAAATTATATATATATATATATATATATATATATATATATATATATATAATGTGACTAGTTTGGCAATTAGGTCAATTTCATGGTTGCCATTGCTAGATATATTTGTTTAATCATTCCATTCTAAGTAATGTGATAATGCCATTAAGACTTAAGTGGATATTTTGTGTGAAAGAGAAGGAAAAGAGATTCAGGAGATACAGAAATGGCGATTCTTCCTGTATTTATTTTTTAAAGATTCTAAGTGGGAACGAAGCAAGAAAGAGGAAGAGACTTCCACAGTGAGAAGTGTGAGAAAAGAAATTATTAGAATAGATGTACCCGTACATTTTTATTAGAATAGAGCTGGGGAAAATGACTGAAGTCGAAATGTCACGTCAGGAGTCACAACTTTATAGATCTTTCTTTGGATTTTGTCGAAAATCTCGAGAGGTATAGAGAGGACCAGACTGATTGAAGAAAGGAGTAATTGAGGAGTTACTCCTGTTCAACACACTCTTACCGAGTTAGCAGTAATCTCTAGAACCATACATGGAAGAAGATATAGGGTACGTCATTCTATCAATGAATATCGACTTTACCTCATTGAATTCGTATGTTTTGATCTGTATCGCCGGAAGAAGTGATTCCGGTGGGCTATAGCGGCTGAAGAGGAAAGAGTTAACCAAAGAAAAGATTATGATTTCACTTGGTATTTCCTTGCTGGCACGAAATCTTCGATGTCAGTTTGACTCACGTAGAAACAACAGAGGTACATATTTTGACGAGAAGATTAAAAATTACTTATAAGAAGTGTCACAAAAAAAATATTGAAGTGTCCCAATCAGTGCGTTGGTAACAAAATCATATCCTTTTAATTTGATTTTTTTTTTACACCAGCGTAAGGAAATATCAACAGACAATATTTTTTGGTCAGATTTGTCAACATGCCAGAATCGCAAATTACGAAATGAGATCGGAGATAGGTAAAGAACAAATCAAGAAGCCACCTCCATCAGAATTTCTAGTGAAACGAGTGAGGTATTCTACCGTTTGCGTTAGAAGTTGATCAATAGAAAAGTTCAATGTCAGCGAGTTCAACGTGACGTGATGGGTATTGAAGTCGCCGAACACGAGTGTAGAGAAAACCTTATCTATGCTATCAGAACTTCTGCCTATCAAGCAACACGCATGAGTGGAAGCCTTGCGATAAAGTGAGAAGAGATAACTGATTGATTTTACTAGTGAACCTCGGAGGAACACTTTTTTATAAGTTCCCTAAAGGCAAGGCAATAAAACCTTAAGACGCAAAAGGTTACTGAAAGTTGAGAAAAAATAACTATTAAGGAGAGAAAACTATGAATGAACAAGAATTAAGGCAGATAAATATTGTTATTGTATTTAAACTTTTGAAGATCAAATTTTGCTGGTAAGCAAAAAGACGGAAGAGAATTACACAAGCAAGACGTGCAACTGATGAAACTGTTATCATCGAACTTACGATAACATCTAGCTATTTCAACTCTAAAATGATGAGACCTTGCCGCCAATCTAGTACTGCGCTAAAATTATTGCCATAGATCAAAGTATTCAGAAAAATTACCATGAAACTATTAATAGAAAAAGACACAAGGAAGTGACAATTACGGCCGTGGGAAAGTGACTGAAGACGAAATGCCTGAAAGCAGATACTCAAGCGATATTTCCATTGCCACTATGAGATGTCCGCGAACCTAGGCGTCAAGACATGCATGTGGCCACGAGAGTCCTTTTTAAATAGGGGAATACAGCCAGTAACAGATAATTTACTGAAAGAGATTGAAGGATTCAGATTAGTTTTCACAAAGAGCTTGGATATTTCCTAAAGAAAAAAAATCACAAAATGAGTCTCAGTCGATGCGTCTGTAACTGAACTATCTTCTGTTAATAGGGGGTTCTTGTTTGATAGGTGAGTAGAAAGTGATATCTAACGACACTATCGCGTGGTCGGTGTTGCCTCAATGACAGAGAAATTGAGTAAATGGCGACCTTAGTGGAAGCATACTGAAGAAGCCATGTCAGTGAAGTCGCCAAACAGAACTATTATCAGACGAATGTAGTGAAGTGACCTTATCTATACTATCAGTTACTCCATCTTGCAACCAAAAGTCCTGAGAAGAAGAGAAATGATAAAAACAGAAAAAATAACTAGCGTATTTTAATAAAGACAGTCTGAAGCACAAATAAGAAAGCCCGGTGACACAAGAGCCAATTTCCCTATTGGAGAGTTTTCACGATCAAAGACACGAGGTCATGCATGTGGAAACTAAACTGTAAGTACTTCACTTGTAGAACTCTTTTCCGGTTTCTTACTTTTTCTGTCAATTACGATCTTCAAAATGCAAATGTAACATCAATCGTCATATTCTGACTCCGTGAAACCCGATTTTACTGTCCTTTCCGTTCAATAACGTTTTGTGACTTTCTTTCACATTCATTTGCAGTATCTCTTTGAGACTCAGTGAATTTTCTTGTATTATTTGACTTAAAATAATACATGCATATGTATGCAGCGTCTCCTTTAATTCCTGGATTAGCAAGGCGTCAGAGCGAGAACCTTTGTATAGATGAGAACTTTTCATCTGTACAAATGTTTGAGCGAGGCCGAGTTGAAAATCGGGGACAATTACGTGCAAATATTAAAAGAATGTTAGCCGCATGTTATTCCTCTCAAACTGCAATTGTGGTTGTGTCACACACGTTAAAGCAGGCCTTGCTCTCCACTTGCATAAACATGTGGCAATTGATCCTCACTCATTTGAGCGAAATGGCTCAACGACATATTCTATCTGCTTAAATATTTGCAATATATCTGCAGGACTGAGGAGACACATTCGTGTCCATAAAAGTTATAGCATCTGTTTATTTTACAGGGTCCTGTATTATCATTATTTATATTATTCGGACTATTGTCCTCATCTTTGTCGCCATATTTATTACAACGTTTCGGCTGTTGTATGCTACGACCTTCTTCAGGTGGTTAGAATGTTGGTTTGGTTTGGTTTATTTTGTTTTACGGCATATCAAACTCAATGAGTTTTTTAATGCTGAGAATTTTTTTTTATTGCTGATAACATTTTGTTTTGGCCAATTTTTTTCCGAGCGTTTTAGGCTATACATTTAGCCATTTTCAAAGTTGAAATATATTAAATGTTAACAAGAAATATTAAAATATTAATAATTAATGATATTAATTTACATGACCGAGAAATCCAAAATTACCACATGAGCAGACTATTTCAAGTAACGCCGAATACTTCATCCTTATTCATATCAAACGGTATATATATATATATATATATATATATATATATATATATATATATATGAGAGAGAGAGAAAAAAGGATGATTAAAAGTATGCCATCTGTAAAAACTTATATTCTGTAATTATTGGATAAGTGGAAATATATTCAGGAGAGAATGATTTATTTAGGGCCGTAATGCATCATTTCTTCGGTAATCAGCGCATCATAGTAACTACAATTCTTTGCCAAGACCTGACAATGAAACAACAGATTGAGATGCTGCATTATTACTTACTTAAGGGGAAGTGTTGGAAATGATCAAAGTTGATCTGTCCTTATTAATAATCGTTCCACCGTAACAAATTGTCTTGGATTATACTTGTACACACACACACACACACATATATATATATATATGTGTGTGTGTGTATATTTATATATACACACTTTAAACATATATATATATATATATATATATATATATATATATATATATATATATATAAGCCAGTGAAAATATTAAACAATTTCAGAAAGCTACCTATCAGTTAGAAGCTAATTAGATACCCTGATATATATATATATATATATATATATATATATATATATATATATGCACAGAACCATTAAATATGCATTTATTTTCATAAATTTTTATTTTATACCTCAAATACCAAACTTAGTAGCATTTTAGGAATATCTTATGACTGATACAGATACACACATACGCACACACACACGCACACACATATATATATATATATATGTGTGTGTGTGTGTGTGTGTGTGTGTGTGTGTGTGTGTGTGTGTGTGTGTGCGTGTGTGTGTGCGTCTATATGTGTGCGTGTGCGTGCGATTATTTTTTTTTATTTTCGCCCATGCGCGTTGTTGTTTTGGATGCCGTCGACTGCATAGTATAATATGGTTACTTGGCACCATGACGTATTTCACTAATCTTGAAATTTGGAAACAGCATGGGGATTATGAAGTTGTGTGTAGTGATCTCCTGCATTCATCTTCCCACATGTCCCCAGACTCAACACGCAGGCCTACATGAAGAGTCTTGAAGAGTTAGTACTGCCTACTGTTAAGAGGCTTGCTGCTGGAAGATTCTATATCTATCAACAGGAGGCCGCACCATGCCATACAAGCAGGAGAACCCAGTCATGGCTGTCAGACAAATTCTGTGACCACATCACACATTACATTTGACCACTTAACTCCCAAGACTGCAACCCCCTTGATTATTATATGTGGGAGGGTGTTGAGCGAGAGACCAAGAAAACTCCTTGTAACACCAAAGATGAACTGAAGGCAAGTATTATAGCAGCATTCACCAACAAAAACAAAGAAACCGTACTGAAGATTTGCAGAAGATTCTGGAGTCGTCTGGAGGCCGTGGTGGAAGCCAATGGCGATTTTATTGAATAAATTTACTCTTTAGTATTTCAAGATATTTTTGTGTAAATTTGCTATTATATCTTTTAAAATGAGATGTCAGTGCTGTTTTCATTTTTGTATAATTTAAACGAAAATTTATCCATCGCACCATCTTTGATTCTCTCTGTGTGTGTGTGTGTGTGTGTGTGTGTGTGTGTGTGTGTGTGTGTGTCTCTGGTAAAAATATAGTTTAATGGTATGACATATATAGGTAAAAGTGCTCGATATCACAGATCCAGGGTTCCAAAACTTTCTTTCGTCATATCCTACTTTCAAATGGAAATATCTTCCATTGCCTTTCTGTATAACAAATATTCAGAAGTTATTGTTTTAAAATTGATGTCAGCCATGCAATGCCGTAAAGCTACTAAAACACAAGAGGTTACAGGGTGTGGAAGAGTTTGGAATAGAAACATTAAAAGAGTATTCAGAACGGCAGTAGATAGTGATTGACGTTGCATTCAAATGTTTGCAGATTAAAGTTGTCTGGAGTCGGAATGGAGTTCCACAAGCCCTAAGTGCGAGAAAAGAAACTGCTAGCATAGAACTTACGGCTACATGTAGCCAGCTCAACTGTCAGTTGAGTACGGCACTTAAATTCAAAATGTCTACGTACTATAACGAAGAGCACATGGGTAAATTTTAGACGGGCATTTTTCCTACCTTCATACATTCGTGATGGCTAATCTGATAAAAAATTAAAAATAAAAGCAATTTTATATTAAATAAAAATTATCCTGAGGTCACTTCTTAATTTACTGGCAAAGATTTTGTTGGCCTTCCCTCATCTGGATTTTATCCAAAAAACATGTTATGAGGTACTTGAATGTTAATTACCCTTCACAAACTATAGAAAATACCAAAATATTCCTTATTTGCCGGGGTATTTATATATTATCTAGGAAAATGACTCAGTTGCTGCCATTAAGCCTCATATATTTTTTTCTTAATACAGGTTTTTTGCATATCTTTTTGAATAATTTTCCGATAGCATATTTTGAAATATATGTTTAATACTCAAAATCCTATGTTACCCACCAAAATGTACAATATGCCCACCATTTTGTTGTTCAATTGCTCATCGCTTATCTAAAATAGCCCACCACGGTGCCATATCGCCGAGGTTGGGAAATCCCCTCATAGACAGAGCGTATGGAATTATAAAAGTGGACAGTGAGGTCATCATCTAGGAGTGACTGTCTGTTTCTTGCTTACAAAACAATAAATAATAATATACCGATCTACTATAAAAGTCAGTAGATCACGAAGAACAAATACATAAAAAGTGCGCACACAAGACACCCTTTACAAATAGCAAACACGCAAACACGCAAACAGCACAAGGCTTTCTAAATATATATGGGAAATCAAAAAACAAAAAAATCACATTAAATCAAAAATATAAGTAAAATAAGGAAAACAATATCAGCCTATAACAATGAATCGAAAAACTGTAAACTTTCGCGGAGAAAATTGTTGTAATCACTTTCTTAGACAAAGGCAAATTACTTAATAACTGATCAGAACGTATTGCAAAATGCAGACACGATAACAAATAAATAATATGTAAATTCGAAAACTGAAACGACTAAAC
>CAHIKZ030000161.1:575000-592500 GCA_903632075.3 Acanthosepion pharaonis | reverse complement strand
GTGTAAAAATATTGATTTTGCTGTTCCATACGATGTAAGTGTGGACGCCAAAGAACATAACAAGATTGAAAATATCAGATCTGTCTAGGGAATTGAAGAATCAACGGAACCTTACCGTTGAAATAATTCCTGTAGAAATGCGTGCGACTTGAACAAAATATAGAAAATTGAAAATTGAGGAAAAACTGGAATTGAGACCAAGACCTCTAGAAAACTTCAATATTTTACTCTGCGAGAATTCTCCGAAAATTGCATGAAACGTGAGCAGCCTTTTGGGCATTATGCCTTAATAATAAAATTTCTATTAACTGCATCAATATGCAACAATTAAAACATGTTTCTGTGTCAATCGTTTAAGTACGAAATAGACATCGTTAAAATGAAGTTGGAAGAAATTGTAAATGGCAGTGAGTATCAAATATATTCAGACAACATCACTGATGAAATCTACTGACAATATCATATCATTATTAAAGGGCGAACATACATAAAAAAGTGTATAAACATCACTATGAACTACTAATAGAATTCCAAGAAATTATTATTTTTGTGACATTCACGTGCATATTGCTCAGAACCTGTGCAAGCCCCAATCCCGAATCTATGTTACTGTTGAAACTTGACTAATGCATGGAATAATAATGCAACACAAAACGTACTTAGAACAAAATGTATTGAAACAAGAAAGTGTACACAATATTTACATATAGCCTTTTGTATATTCCTGGTAAGACCGTTCCTGGAGAATGTGTTGACTGAGTCGCAGTCGGGCAGAGTCTCTGGTTGAATCTCTTGATTCCTGTATTTATCTATCCACCCACGAGGATAAAATGTGGCACAAGGCCGGTTTAAAGTGGGTATCGTCGAGCCCGTAGGCTCGGCCAAAAATATGGCCTTTCTGAACCCACCTAGACGGGTTCAAGGCCTGTCTACTACTCCGGACGAAACCCTGCCTCTCGGCAAAGCCTCGTCCGGGTCCCTCACTGCAAAATGCAGCGAGTTCGACTGAGAGTGAATCTCTTGATTCCTCCCTCTCTTCCTGGTACCAACCATATTTATATGGTCGGTACTCCACTATGCAAATTAGGTGGATCCTACCACAACAGTTACCCTGTGAATCCATGATACAATGGCCCACATTCTACTACATCTCAATTTTTTTAAGATCGTATTCATATAAAAATACAAATTTTACTATAATCTAATTATTTACAATAATGGATCATATGCAATATAGGCAAAACAATTCTATAAGAAAAATTGAAAATAAATATAATGTATCTACATACAAAATAGAAACATGTCAATCATTCCATCTTAAATAAATCAAAAATATTTTGCGCCAGTTTTTAACCACAACTTGTGGATTTTCTTGTTAAAAAGTTTAATAATATTAACGCATTAAACATTGTTTATACGAAGTACATAATTTTGTTTTTTGCTGACTTAGCATAAGCTCAACAAATTCACGGATTTGAACTAAAAAAAAGAAAAAAAAATGACCCCAGAATGAAGCCAAAATCCGCGAAATATTTGTCATCCTTTAATAGACTGTTGTGTTTAGTCTGATTTGTAACGTATATAAATGTAGGTTGACAAAAAAGGAACTAGCGTGAGTCACAAAACACTGTCCAGAGCCCACCAAACATGGTTACCAACAGTAGCGGGCAGGTGGGGTCAAAGGGTGTAACATACCCTGCATACATTTCGGGAGGGTCTCCAATCAAAGACTGAAATAAAAATTTAGTTTATATTTAATTTCAATAAAGTGATGTTTAATCTGTGTTTACACATTTAAAATCTCTTCCTTTGTCAAATTTGTCAGTACTAGGCCCGATAGGCCTCACTACTTGAGTCTTGAGTGGCGTACAATCAAATAGTTGTCTCCGGACATCATCAAACCTCTGTATGTCACTGTTTTCCACCCACGCCGGTCGGGTGTTCGGGTAGTAAGCATCGGCCCTGATATTGACAGACGAATAAAACTAACAAACCAAACATAGGGATTAATTACAACAAACCAACAAAAATATCTTCTCAGATGTGGCAAAACTATCAATTGAAGATATCTCTGTTCAAGATGACAAAATAAACTTATTAGGATCTTGAAATTAACTAAGAATATGTTACATGAAAACTACTGTTACAGCAAAAATAACTGGATCCCTTGTTAGGATTAACCAAGGTACATAAAAAAAACAATATCAGCAGGAACACCGTTTTCAAAGATTTTTTTTTAATTGCACTGTGTAGAATTGTTCTTTACTCAGGAGAGTATTTTTTTACATTGAAAAAGCTGTAACACGAGGGGAAGTGGAAAAATCAGATTGAGATCATAGACAAAGAACACCATTGGAAAATTCGTAAACTTAAGGAATCAAAACATATGCTAGGCCACAAAAATCTCCTGAGCCAACCAAGCATAGAAATAAATAGAATATGGAAACCCGTAATAAGGAGTGCCAGAGAAAAGCAATAATAACTACAAAAATTCCAATATGAGCTCTGGTAAAAACATGTAATGTTAACAGCAAAAATTGCAATATGAAAACTGGCAAAAAATGGTTGCTGATGACATCAGGTTTATAATACACAAAAATTCATACACAGATATCCTCAAGGACACATGGCACAGTGGATAAAGGCGTTAGCTAGATCTAGTGACAGGACCCAAAGAGTGTGTGTTCAATACTCGGTTGACTTGAGAACAGAAGATAACTGACAACTGACATCCATTAAACATGGTACGTGGAAGTAGAACAGTCTACCCCAGTGAACCAAATAAAGGGTTCAGTGCGATATTACAACCATCTGAAGAGGGCCGGGCGTACAACGGGTGAAACGTTTTAATAAATATGGCGACAAAGATGAGGACAATAGTACGAATAATGTAACTCGTGAGAGAATATAAACATTGTATACATAATTAGCAATAATATGCAATATATTATTTATTTTTCTTTCTTTAATAATTTTACCCTACGCTCGTACGAAGTGGGGTACAGAGAGTGAAATTGAGAAAAAAAAAGGGAGGATTGAGGAAAGGGTAAAATATGTACAGGGTTCAAGAAGCCAGAAGATGGCTATTGACATTGCATTTAAATTTTTGAAGAGTATAGCTATCAAGAAAGCAAGTAAACGGAAGGAAATCCTCAGGCTGGATGAGCGAGGAAAGAAACTGTTGGGGTAGAAGTGGAGATTACATTTAACTATTTCATCAGTAAAAGATTGAGACCAAGATGCCAATCGAGTAACACGCTTGAATTAGCTTAGTCAGCCACCAAAGAAAAAAGCTTGTCAGTGCAATTTCCATAAAGATATTTGCGGAAAAGACAGAGAGGAGCCGCAGCACGTCGGTGAGAAAGTGACATCAAGTCAGGATCGATTACATTGCGGATCCTACTATGAGTTTTGTCAAAAGCCTCGCGACATATAGCAGGAACAAAAGAACAGATATGACAACAATATTAAATGGACGGAGGAATGTTAGATTTGTAAATATGCAAGATGAACACTGAAGAGAAAAAACTTTTTGCACGTTACAGTGACCCAAATTTACTAGCAATAGATGCAGCTATTGATTCGATCTAGTCGTTCCACTTCAAGTTACTTGAAAGCGTGAGTCCAAGAAGGTGTCGTGTGTTGTTCTCCAGGCGTCTAGTATTAGTCATGCTGATGGCGACCAGGAAACTTTTTCTAGGGTGAGTAAATATGAGAAGTTTCGTTTTGGAGGTATTAAAATTTACAAGTTATTTCCTGCCTTAGTTAACTCCTGATTGGAGGTTCTTTTCAAGAGCAGCGACCAGGTTAACTTTATCAGTCTTGAAGAATTTGCTATTGAGACAGGAGTAAATAGTAGTGTCATCTGCATAATATCTCTACTTGAAAACAGATGACATCAAGAAATCATTGATGAAGATCAGAAACAGCTAGTTCATTCAAAACGAGCTTCATTTCACGTTTTGATAGGAACGATTGGATTAAATCAATCAATCGTCAATCAATACCGTAGTCTTGGAGCATACATAGAAGAGCAACGCCTTCGACATAGATCGAACTTCGCCGTTATTATCAAGTGCTTGATATAGATATTCAGTGATGCTCATTAGCACATCAGCGGTAGACGTGGCTAAATGGAAGCCATATTGTTTTTCAGAGTTCGTGAAACCCAATATGCTTACCCACGTCAGCATTGATTAAAGCCTCGAATACTTTGCTGAAAAGCGTTAGGAGACTATCAGGTGGTTAGTCGGATCAGAAAGTTCTCCAGTGTTCTTAAAAGCAGGAACTGCACAAGAGGAATTTCAACATGCTGTAGAGTTTGGAGAGAACTGGCGCCATCTCGGGAGCACATTTCTTTAGGACTATGGTTGGGATTCCGTTATTTTCTCTTGCCTTATCGGAGTCTAATTTAGAAATTATTTTGAGACTAGTGACGCGGTTTTGAACATATCACGCAGTAGAGCCTCTGTCCTAATAGAAAATTAGGTATGGTTACTCCAAATGTGTCGCGTTTTGAGTTGGAAGAGAATTTTGGAGCAAAAAATTCAACCTTATCTGCTATAGATATCAAGACCTCGAATAGACTGAGTAGAGATTGAGGATTTGCTGTTGATTAACTTTCTTCTTTGATGCGCAGTAATAGATTGGTAGATATGTCTCTTCATTTTACATTCGGAATTTCTAGATGTAACCAGGATTTCTATGGTAACAATTAGTTCTCTTTTCGCTTATGGAACTGTCTCCCTTTTTTTCATTTTTTTTTGTCTTCTTACTTCCTGTTCATTTATTATCCACTCTCTTAAATATTGTTTCTTTTCAACAGATTATTTCCCACGTTGCAACCCCTTTGCATCTGAGCTTGCTTAGGGTAAAATAAGAAGGTGTGAAATGAGAATGCATAAGTTTGTTATCGTGCCTTAACCTAAGTATCCAGTAATGCCAGGATATATAATAATAATAATAATGATAATAATGTAGAACATGAAGTTGTGTACATCGTTGGTGTCCCGAAAGACATCGTTGTAAAGGGACTGATAAAACTGGCAATATCAGAAGGCATCGAAAACATTCATATTGCATGACTGTTAAAATCAGCTGGAATACTCACGTGGTGTGGTAGAAAGGAATATACTTGCTGTCCCTTGATCTCCACTGAAGTCCAACATTTACAAGAGACTATTGACAAGGTTTTGTTTCTCTGCTTCATTCAATTTTGCAATAATGCTCTTGCGAAAAGAACTCGAACCAACCTCTCTTCCAACCGCTCTAGTTATGAGATAAAAAGCACTGTGAAGAGCTTTCCTAGTCTTGATTAGCAACCAGTCTAAGAGAACAACTAATTCAAATTCAAACTCAAACAGTAAATAAAGCAAGAAGAAAACACTCCACTATATTTTCCATGGCAATTTACTAGTAAAAACAAATTTCCGGAGAGCTAGTGTCATCTAAGATAATGACATGGCTTTTTAAAAATAATATTTAATAAATAACATTGATGATTATTATATTAAGATATGACAATATATATTATCATCGTAATAATAACTCATGTATAACGAAAGTATATCTTAACCAATAATACTCAGCGTAAAATCTGGTATTAATTATTAATTTATATTTAAATTATAATCTGGTATTAATTACAAGGTTCTCCAAATTTATGCAGACCGCACCCAAAATAGGAGGCTGGGCATTAAATCATTAAACTGTCAAGAGGCTGGATCTAATTCCCACAACCAAAAGTTAAAAAATTATCATTGATATTAATTTTGACTTGTACTTCCTAGGATCTTAATATTTTAATTGCATTTTGTTACCGATCGTTCATACATATATTTATTGGGGCGATTTTTACAGTCTATTTTGAAAATTTAAGGCTCCATTGATTAGAATTTATTTCACCAGAGAATTTTATTTTTCTCTGGATCTTCAGACTTCACTTCCAAAGGTGAAAAGAAAAATAAATTTAAAATTTACACTTTTGAAAGGCAGTATTAAGCTTATATAAAGTGACCTAGAGGGTCGTGAGGAATAGTGTGAGAGACATGGTTGAGTTTAGAGAGAGAAAAGAGGGTTTTAAAATTTCGTTTTCTTTTTATTGCAATATATATATATATATATATATATATATATATATATATATATATATATATATTGTGTTGGGTATCAGATCATTATTCAAACATACATTGCTAAATATAACAGACAACGAATATCTATTATGTTTGAACATGAGACGTTCTAAGCTCCGTATATTTGCTTTTATTTCTGGAGAAAATAAAGTAAAAAAAATTCCCATATATAATCACTCTGAAGATGGCTCTTTTCTCTCTCTCTCTCTCTCTCTCTCTCTCTCTATATATATATATATATATATATATATATATATATATATATATATATATATATATATATATGAGATTACATATACAGCGATTTCTTGTGATTCAAAGAGGGCAAGGCGTTTTGAAATGTGTTTGAAAAATTGTCGATTTCCTCCGTGCTCTGCGCTGTCGGTGCATATACAAAGATAATTGCTATGTTATTTATCCGTTTAGCTAACGTAATTCTGTCTGGGATTGGGCATTATCCCAGAACATATAGGCTTATACCATTATCTAATATTAACCCTTCACCTTTTTCATTTTTTCTCTCCGTCTGCTTGTATTATCATCAGTCTCACGCTTACCAATTCCCCAATTACTTCCCTGTCTTGTGTAGCATACGCATTGAATGTTGAAATTTAATTTATTCGTCTCTTCTTATCAAGCTGGCCATATTAATATAGCGTCCTTACGTTACTGGTCAGTTTGTGTTTGTTGCGAACAGTCGCTGGATAACGTTACTGTGACTCCTGTCGATCACTTCAATCTATACCGGGTGAGGCCTCGTTCCTAAGTAATTTAACGCCAAATACACAATTATTCTTTGAATAGGAGATCCAAATTATACAGAAAAAATATAAGAGGCAAATTTAATCAAGTCATATTCCAATTATTCTATCAAGTCATATTCAAGTTATTCTATGTTCAGTGCTTGGTCAGGACATGGAAGATCATTGTTTTCCAATATTTTCTCTCCTTCATTGCTCTTAGAAAGTTTCAAATTTTTACTAATCCCTGTTCTGCCAAACATTCACCCAATTTCAATAAGTAGCTTACTCTCTGCTTTCCTTTGTCCTTGCTTTCAATCTATCCTCTGTCTGACACATTTTCCAGATCTAGTTTCTCCACTGTGTTCCCTAGAATGCCTCTGTCTGATTCTGAGTTTAACTGTCTTTCTGTTTCCGTTTTCTCTAAAATATCATCATCGGTACTCATAACTTCCGTCTTTAGTATTTTCAGTATCATTCAATAGACCAACATTTCAGTTGAATCAAGTCTCTTCTTTCTCTGTGATGAGATTGATCAGGAGAAGGGCTAATATTGCATAACTTTTCAGTATATTATTACTTTGTTTAGCTTTTGGATGGTATATTTCGCATTTTCTTACTCTGTTAAATCACTTTCTAGATATTTCAAGTTTTGTACATGGTTTTGCTCTCAGAAATTTCTAATTCGCTTGATGAGTCCTTCCTTTTGCTGAAATCATTCATTCTCTTTTCTTAATATCAGATGTTTACTCTTTCCTTCACTTTTTCCTTGACGCTCTTCTGTAGGGGTTCCTGTAGTTTCTTTCCTGTATCTGCTATTAACACTTTTTATCTTATGTTGTTAAAATAATGGGCCTCGATAATGAATAGTGTTAAGGCATCGGATTCTCTCAGGGTTGCTTAACTGTAAAGTTTGAATAAGTCTGATGATAAGACACATCCTGGTCTTACACCACTTCTTATTTTTGTGCATTTACTGAATTCATTTCAAGACACCAGAATCAGCAAGAAGCACTAAGCAGAGCTAGGTATAACAAAAGTATTTGCTTGAGGACGATCGGACACATAGATAGATAGATAGATAGATAGATAGATAGATAGATAGATACTATAGTACTGAATCAAAAGTTCTTACGGTTTTTCAATAGATGATGTTTGAATACATGAGTTCGTTTCATACGTCACTGGAATTTATTACATCTATAAAACAAATGCGAATGTAAGCATGAACCTGTGTCATACTTTTTCAGCTTGACTCCTAGAGACCATAACCGAATTTGGAATCAGACATTTTGCAATCAGACCGGCTCCGTTAGCATATTAAAAACATTACATGTTGGATTCCCAAGATTTAATTACTGAGATTGTTTTCGAATTCCACCATCTTAGGTTCTCATGATAAAAACAATTAAAGAGACACAACTCTCTAACTTTCCATAGCTCATCTTTAAATGACAAAAATACTTTACCCAAATTACAGTGTTTAAAAATAAAATTGTTCGTGTTTTCAACTTTACTCCAAGAGGTCGTAGCCCAACATATCATACCATTTTGAAGTCAGGCCGACTCCGTGAGCAAATTAAAATAATTCCGAATTGAATTCAGACCCGCAATCCTGTAATTTTGGATTATCAATTTTCCATTACTGCGATAGCCTTCGGCGATTTTTACTTGATTTTATACAATTAATTTTTTGTATGATAACAATTTTTATAACTTTGAAAAGAATTTGGGGATAATCGAAAGTAATTGCGAAATCCAGAGAAAGTGACCCATGAAATAAAAATAATTGTTTGTACGGAAACTAATGACCTACGTACAATAAATTGTCTTTAAATTAAGTGGCGACAGAAAAATTATCGTTGAACTTTTAAAAGGTAAGCTTAAATATTAATGATATACTTAATTGCTGCGAATAATTTTGAGTTATTCTGTAATTTATTGTTACCTATCGCATCTATTACCGCTACCTACTGTGATGAAGGCCGACTGAAGATCCATTCGCATGTATAACTTGGTTTACATGCCTT
This sequence comes from Acanthosepion pharaonis, assembly GCA_903632075.3. Classification (NCBI taxonomy): domain Eukaryota; kingdom Metazoa; phylum Mollusca; class Cephalopoda; order Sepiida; family Sepiidae; genus Acanthosepion; species Acanthosepion pharaonis. Next base: position 583,596 of record CAHIKZ030000161.1, on the reverse strand, counting down.
ACTACACCAGCCATATAAAAATTATCTTCAGAATAATTTCAATTAACTCAAATGCTGTAAAATTCACTTTAAAACAATTGTTATTCAGCGTGCCTATTAATAAAGCACAGAACAAACTATTTAAATGCACAGATGTTAATTAGAGAAAGTTTATTACAATTAGGATAAGAAATAAAGTTTAACATAGGCATTTGTTTTTCGCACATTTCTACATTAACTATAAGAATGAATCCGCTCAACAATCGTTTTCTTATTGTATGAGTTATGCGCCAATGTGTTGACGTCTCATTCATGAATAAACATTTCTTTATAAGAACATGAGAATGTGTTTAGGTGTTTGGAAGTCTAAACGAGGCGTGGAAATGGGCTGCGTTTTCTCGTACAGAAGATTGCATCCTCTTTTTTTTCTTTTTTTTTTTCTCGGGAATCTCTTTGCTGAACTTGATTTCAGGGGCTTCAGTCACGTGATCCTCCAGGCTTTTCAGTATGTGACTGAGTTACCAAATATCCTGGGCGGAAAAAAATAAAAAAACACTACAGAGAAGAACAATAACAATAACAGGATCTCGAAATAAAATAAATAAGCAGCCATATTGTAAGATTTCTTTCTGAAATAATATAATACTAGAAATAAAAACACAATAAAAATATTAATAAGGAAAATATTAAAAGATTTTATGAAGAGAGAAGGAAGTAAAAAGAAGCAAGGTGAAAAGACACGCTTACTGTATGAATACCAAAATGAGTGTCAGCTAAAGAGATATCTCAACTTAAGAATTACATATTGGGGATGACTAACTAATACGGGTAGATCAATTTACCTCTCTATATAATGTTGTAACACAAATGGCAGAAAATAAGGCGTCATACTGTGCAGAGGAAAACCGTCGTTAATTGATAAAACTCTGTCGAATTAATAAATAAAAAATTCCATGACTTCTTTAGAAAATGCATATATATAGTAGGATAAAAACATTCGTTGGTATATAATCCAAGTAGATCCTGGTAACATGATTTATTTTAAGATCGTAAACCTAACTTCGATAATAGCCTGCTGTCTAGATTAATAAACCCAACAAAAACTGAACTAGGTTTAATTTCTAAAAATATAATAAAAACAATAAGCGATAAATTACTAGTTACAACATGCACTAATCCCTGGGAAGATTTGTCGGGCACAATCAAATGGCTTGTCAACATTAAAAACAAGGACACGATATGAGGTAAAAGATTTTTTTTCATTGCATACATATATATATATATATATATATATATATATATATATACATATATATATATACATATATATATATATAAATAAATATATAATCATAATATTTTATTATAATAAATTACAACAAAACATTTTACATATATTTTTTATTAAAATAAATTACAATAAAACATTTTATATATATATATATATATATATATATATATATATATATATATATATATATATATATTTTATTATAATAAATAAAACATTTTACATGGTTACACAAAACTTTCATGTTTCTGTACTAAGATTATATTTTTATCGCAATTCATCAAATATCGCTTGAGGAAGTATATTTAGTACTGAAACATGGAAGTTTTTGTGTAGCGATGTAACATGTTTTTATTGTAATTTATTGTATTACAAATATTATAATAATATTTGCTCTACTTTGTATTGAGCACTTTTAAAAAGATAAATGCGACGAATTGTGGATTTTTTACTCCATCTCATTTGGATATATTTATCTCAGTTGGATATATATATATATATATATATATATATATATATATATATTATGAAATGGACAAAGTCTTACAATTATTTTAAGACATTTTTATGTTTATACATTCTTTTTATAGATACAAATGTTTAAGTTAATGCTCGGCGGACGTATATTTTCTATGGAGATTTCTCGGACATTCAGGCCGGTAAATGTTATTAATACTGTTTATTATAAAACAGAGCATTTACTTAAATCCTTCACTAGTCGCCTTCACCACTTCAAACAGCTTCGTAATCATTATTAAACTCATACAACTCTTTCCGAATACTCTGCACTGTCCTCAGATTAAAGTTGGCTGAAAGCATGGAGCCGGAAGGAAGTTTCATAAGGGAGAAGTGTGAGAAAAGAAATTCTTAGCATAGAATTTACGGTTGCATTTAGCCAGTTCAACTGTCAATTGATGCGATCTCGATGCTAGTCTAGTATTGTGCCTAATTTTCTTTAAAAATCAGCCTTACTTTTTTTATATAACCATTACTGTAGCCTCAGTTCATGTTCTGCCATACATTTGCACTAATTCCTTACATAGATTACTCACTCTTTCCTTCTGCTGTTCTTACCTTCAGTACATCCTTGTGTGTATCATTTCTCGAACCCGTCTTTCGTTATTTGGTGTCCAAGAAATTTCATTTGTCCGATCCTAAGCAAAGGTTTCCATTTCGTTTTGAATTTCATTAAAATGTTCCCTTTGATTATATGTCACATACGGGATATTCTCATCGGGCTCCTTCAGAGCAAGATTCTCTTGGTTCAAATCTCCTCTTCATCTTTCAGGAAATTTTCCAGCATTCATTGCTATATAAATTGATTGATGTTACATAACAGTTCATCATTATTATTTTTGATTCCAAAAATATTTTCCGTTTTCTTAATACTTTGATTAGCTTTTGGAAGTTATCTTTTGTTGTTCCCTTGCGCTTCGGATTTCTGTGTCACATTTTGAGTAGTCTTTTATAACATTTCTCGATTAAAGTTCTTTTCTTCGATTCGTTCCACTAATATTGGGCTATCCCTCTTGCTGATCGCCATAAATGATGTCTTCTTACAGTTCTTAGCCCGTTCTTCTTTTTGTGTCCAATTTCCAAAATGTCCATGTATTATGTAGTTTTAGTCGCAGACATCAGGGAATGTTCCTTACTCTAATCATTTGAGTTAAATGTGAATTTAGGACCTCGTGGTAAAATGCTTTGTGTTAATTTTTTTTTTTTTTTCATTCCTCTTCAATATACATTTTATTGAAATGACATTCGCTTGTGGTGTAAAGAATAGGAGAGTAAGAAAGTGTCAAGTGACTTGCAGTAGAAATATCTCCAGCCAAATCAGTGGTCAGTTTTTGTTAAAGAGTAAAATTTTGAATACTGACTTTCAAAACAAGACAGATCTCCATACCATCTCGTCTTATCTGCAATGTAATTTATACTATTGTTCACACAGGCTGAAGAGCCAATCAAGGCAGGAGTTAATTAAATAATGTTGCTGTAAGGGCGTAGAAAGAAGGGAAAAGATTTGCATATTTTGAAGATAACCACGATAGATAACGGTTTAATTTGACTTGAAAGGCTTAAGATTGTAGGGATTCAGGAAGCATTTTATCGATAGTCTATTTCATAACATAAATAATTTACATGTAATAAAGTGTATATATTTGTTGTCTTTGATGCAATATAGTCTTCTTGTTCCCATTCTACTCTCATAGTTATCCTTGCCTGTTCATAATTTTGCTGCAAGCCTGGGAAAAATATAAAGGAGAAAAATAATAAAATAATGAATTGATGCTAAAATAAATAGAAAAAAAGATAAAAATGAAAATATAAAATATATCTATTTAAAAATAAAAAGTAAAGTCGTAAAAATTAACGGTAAAAGATAAAGTGATTGTAGAAAAGAAAGCGAGTAAAAAAGTGAAAAAAGAAAGACGTAACTGACCATACCAAAAGAAAATTAAGGAAATCAGATTGAATGATGGGAAACCTTATATTGACATCCCCAATTACGCCTTCATTGACAGGACATTGCTTCTGTCTCCTGACTGCTTCCCTTGACACTTATTGGTTTTGATTTCACAACGAGGCAAGAGGCGGCGTTGACTGCCAATTAATCTATCTGCATGGTCATTTCTATCCGCTTCCATATTGGCATTCGATGGAACTGGCCCCATTATACTAAGCAAGCGATCACTATATCCAATGCTATTGACATGAATATCTTTAAAGTTGACCATCTTATTGCTGTCTCTCTCTCATCGCAAAATGGCCAGAAGGAAACAGATTTTCGCACGTTTTCTTCTCCGTGACGCGTCTTTTCGGGACATGGGATAACATGGTTCTCCAAATTTCTCATTCCTTGTGACCCTGAGAACATTTTTTTTCACTTTTGCTAAGGTTCATGCGCCTTGATCTGCCATCTATTAACACAAACACGTCATTAACTTCAATACGCCTTGTAAGTGTTAGGTTTGTCCTTTCGAGTTATGTGTCGAAAGAATATCAGCTGTTCCTTCCTAATTATTCGCATACAGGTTCTTTTTGCTGTCATTTTCTTTAAGACATTTTCAGACAAGCGAGATGAATACCTGGACCTTTATTCCCAAAATATCACATATTTTGTTCCTGTCAGTCGCTTCATAAATTTGTGTCCTTTTTTATATTCTCATATTTACGGACAAGATTCTTAGTATCCATAAGAAAGAGAGAAAGATAGATAGATTCCATATTGATGTATACTAATTTATTCCGAGTACTTTCGACATTAGCAAATTGTCATCATCAGGGTATTGTTTTATCAAATTTGTTGTGGTTCTCTCAAAATTATTATTATTTTTATTTGTGAAGTGAAAAACACTAAAATTATATACTGTACGATTTTTAAATTTATGATGTAAACATACACGGCCAGTAAAACCATGGAACGTAACAAGTTAAAATGTCTATCTATTTTTTTAAACCCATTTAAAGCTATTAGTTAAAACCTAGATATTTTTAAACTATCTACTGTAAAAATTTTAAAACATTTGTGCAGTATTATTGTGCAATAATTAGTTTTAAATTTTGGTTTAAATATTTTAATATTGATAGCTTCAGAAATGTTAGTTTATACTTAATATTTTCGTGAGGTTACACATGAGTATGTTTGCATCATAAATTTTCAAACGCTTACTGTTCATAAATTTAAATGTTTTTCACTTCACAAATAAATAATAATTTTCAGATAAACAAAACAATTTTGTCTCAGCTAAAACAAATTGAAGATGACATTTTGCTAATTTCGAAAATAATCTGAATAAATGAATATCCATCAGTATAGTAACTTTTTTCTTTCTTTAATAAGGATACTAAGAAGCCTGTTCAAGAATATGAGAGGATCATATTAAGAATAAGTAGACAAAACTTGTCTAAATTATTTAATGAGACACACACACACACACACACACACACACATATATATATATATATATATATATATATATATATATATATATAGTAAGAATAAGTATATATTTTTTCCTCAGTTAAAAATAATGCATGATGATTGCTATATGCATGAATCTTCAAGTAGCATCGACGAAATATATAATTAAACTTAATAGAATTATTAACTCCGATATTTTACATCGGGTATTTTTTATTATTGCCCTCTTTCTGCATTATTTCACACACACACACACGCGCGCGCGCACACACACAGTTACACAGACAGATACAAACATACACACACACACGCGCGCGCGCACACATACATGCACACACACACACACACACACACACACACATATATAATTGCTTATTTGTATAGCAAACACTAATTATGGTTCATTGAATGCGGTTAATAGTTTTATTTAACTTTCCTCGCTTTGGTACAGTTAAGTTCTTTACGGGACATAGAATATTTGGAGAATTTTTAGTATTCAATCAAACTTATATGTGTGTGTGTGTGTGTGTGCGTGTGCATGTGTGTGTGTGTGTGTGTGTGTGTGCATGTGTGTGTGTGTGTGTGTGTGTGTGTGTGTGTGTGTGTGTGTGTGTGTGTGTGTGAAGAGACAAAGTAGGTGATCGTCGGCATCACCACCAATCGGTGATTGTCGGCATCATCAGACAATATCTCACTACATTCGCTGTCTATATAGGCCAGTGGAGAACAGGTGAATGTCGAAAAATGTACTTCTCTTTTCATTTATTTTGGTTTAATATTTTAGATTATTTATATTCGGGATATTTAGATTGCTTATATTTTTATTTAATTTATTTACTACATATTTTCGGTATATGGATTCTTAGTATACATTAACAGATTTATGTTATGGAATCAAATTTAGACTCTTTGATCCTGATGTAGTTGCAAGTAGCGTGGTAAGATTTTGTTTTACTGTCTGGGTTTGTACATCAGCCCAGAAATTTTAAGAAATTTAAAAATTTATTTTCGTGGAAAGTGTAGTGACACGTGGTCTGACGATCGCTTGAAACATAAAACTGAAAGTCACCGTGCCTTATGAATGTTGCAGTTTCCACGGGAATAAACACGAGATATTACATTCATACCATATCTCGTATATAGGAAAGGTGCTGGCAATTTCTTTTATATGAACAAATGACCAAGCAACAAACCCTCTTTGGTCTAGTTGTATTGCGTAGAAAAAATAGGAAGAGATAAATACATAAAAGACAGGGATCGATCTAGAGAGAGATGGAGAGATAGACATGAAAGTTTGGGTGTATGTGTATGTCTGAGTGTTTTTTTTTTTTGTTTTTTTTTTTGATTTGCTTTGTTTTACGGCTTATCAATCTTACTGGGTTATTTAATGCTGACAAGATTTTTATTACTGGCAATAATTTTTCTAAAAAATGTATTGCTGGTAATTCATTTTACAAAGTATTTCTGGTATTAAAACCTATTTTTACACTTTCATAGTTTTTTTTTTACCCTAGTTTGGGGGTTAACTATTTACACATAGCTGAGACCCTAACAGGTGCTACCACCCCAGGTCAAGGTAAAACTGAGAACACCAGTAATTAAGAGGTGGTTCCACGCTCCTCAAAAAGATCAGAGGCCTTGCTGTTGGATGTAGTTTATCGTCATACCCAGGACATGGATGTAGTTTAATGTCATATCCAGAACGGCTTTTGTTGGATATATATATATATATATATATATATATATATATATATATATATATATATATATATATATATAACATCAGTTTCTTCTTTTATTCATTTTGATTTTGAGGTTCTTATCCCTTATGCCGTTTTGTGTTAGACCTTTGGAAATTATTTAATTATTTTTCTTTTTGTATTTTTAGTACGAATTTTTTGTCAATCAGTTCTGTTTCTAGGCTACATTGTCTTTTCTATTCTGCATTCTTTCGTTTTTATTTTTGTTTTCGATCAGCTGTCCTTTCCTCTTTCATTCTTCGGGACATCTTTGCATAACTCGTTGTTCTATCTAAATGCCATTTTCAAATGATTTGCTTCCCTGAACTCATTCTTTACGTTCTCCCCACTTTTCTGTTCACTTCTCTATTCCTTTCCTTTTCTTATTCTTCTAATTGCCTCTTTTGATTTTTTTTTTCACCTTACAAGCGAAGCTTTAGCACTTTTTTCTTTGTACCGTCCACTCTTTGCTTTTTTCTTTAGACTGTCTCTATGTTCACCCAAATTTATTATTCTTGCTTAAGATATCTATGATTCCCATCTTCCATTACATTACAATAATCTTACTTTATTTCTTTGTATTGTCTCATTCTCTATTCATTTCATATGCACTCTCATCTATCTATCTATCTATCTATCTATCTATCTATCTATCTATCTATCTATCTCAGTCTGCTCATATATCTCTATCAATCTATGTCAGTCTGTTCATATCTATCTATCTATCTATCTATCTATCTATCTATCTATCTAAGTCTGTTCATATATCTCCCAATCTATCTCGTCTGTTCATAGATAGATATTAATCTATCTATCTATCTATCTATCTATCTATCTATCTATCTATCTATCTATCTATATCAGTCTGCTCATATATCTCTATCAATCTATGTCAGTCTGTTCATATCTATCTATCTATCTATCTATCTATCTATCTATCTATCTATCTATCTCAGTCTGCTCATATATCTCTATCAATCTATGTCAGTCTGTTCATATCTATCTATCTATCTATCTATCTATCTATCTATCAGCGTGTGCAACTATTTTATCAAAATAGTTCATATTTACTTGGTCCATATCTATCTATCTATCTATCTATCTATCTATCTATCTATCTATCTATCTATCTATCTATCTAAGGCTATTCCTATATCTCCCAATCTATCTAAGTCAGTTCACAGATATCTATCTATCTATCTATCTATCTATCTATCTATCTATCTATCTATGGTCCACATTTTCCGATTAAATAAACAACCGTTTTCGTCCTTATTTAGTCACTCTCCTTCTGCCCCCCTCCACCGATTCATTGTCTGTCTGTCACAGTCTTGCTCTCTCCTCTTCCCCTTCTCAATCTTTATACGCACAAACACACATGTGGGTGGGTGCGTGTGTGTCATTTTTTCCTTCTCCCTATCTTGTTTACCGTTTCTCGATCACTCATTCTTTTTTTTTCAAAAATAAAACCCTTTCCTTATTTTCCAAATGCGCTCAGCTTCAGGAAACAGTGAGCCTTGGTTTTTGTCCTCCCGGTTCAAGCAAATCACTCTTCCCACTCCTTTTATTCGTTCCTTTCTTCCTGCTTGTGTCTCTGATCGCCACAAGCAGTGTCCCTTCTCTTCTCTTCCTGCTTCTGACCCCTCCACAACCAACTCTCTTTCC